>CAJNJA010025197.1:0-32084 GCA_905231915.1 Symbiodinium necroappetens | reverse complement strand
TCATCATCCTCGTCATCCTCATCATCATCCTCATCATCGTCATCGTCGCCATCGGCACCGTCATCGTCATCCTCATCATCATCCTCATCATCGTCATCGTCGCCGTCGTCATCGTCATCGTCATCGTCATCCTCATCATCATCCTCGTCATCATCGTCATCATCATCATCTTCCTCATCAGGCTCCACCCCGTCGTCGTCATCATCATCAACATCATCAAAATCAGCATCATCCTCGTTGTCGTCATCATCGTCGTCATCTTCTTCATCATCGTCACTATCACCTTCACCATCCTCATCAGGCTTTGGCACAAGGCAACGTGGGCCTCCGAGCCCATTCCTCCCATTCCTCGTTACCACCGCCATGTCTTTTAAGCTGTACTGCCGCTGAATGCGGCCGGATTGCCATTATCAATGACTTGATTGACATCATCTTTCACAAGATTGGCAATATCTACCTTGTCAGGGACTGCCTAAGTTCCTGCAGGCTGGTTATTCGAGGTCACAATGCCATCTGCTGTTTTTGCTATGCTTATTTTCTGATTCACTAAAGCCTAGCTTGAGATTCTGATGACCAGTCACGAATCCAGCAGCGCGTCGAGGGGGAATTTTCTCCACCAGTTGTACTCCTCATTAGGCGCGCTGAAGTGTGTAATGTTCCTCCAAGGCCGAGAGTAGGAAAATCTACCCTAGTCCGGCTCTTGCCCCCTCCCCCCCCCCGGAACAGGACCCATGGTCCGCACTTGTTCAATTTTTTTGGTCCACTCCTGTTTTCTTTTCCTTCCACCATAGGTCGCTCCAAATGTTTGGCATCTCAACTGTAGATGGCTTTCTCCGACTTTTGACCTTCTGCTCACACGCGCTCCTGCGCATGGATTGCGCTACCGAAAGGGACCATTATCGTCATCGTCGTCATCATCATCATCATCCTCGTCGTCGTCTTCGTCATCATCGTTATGATCATCATCATCGTCATCCTCCTCATCGTCATCATCATCATGGACATCATCATCATCATCATCATCCTGTCCGACTTTCGTGTTTCACAGGTGTAGTGTAGCGAAAGGAACACTGCACTTTGGTTTCACTGACGGGCTACATACCGAGCAACACTGAAGCAATGCACCCGAAAGCGCAAACGAAACGTGTGGGATGATTGGAGATGGTTCAGGGTTAAAGGTCCAAAGTGCTGGGTTTGTCAATCGATGCGTTTCGGAACAAAGGAGTGCTGCTCTGCGCTCGGTCTGCGTCTCAGACCGCTTCTACTGCGCAAGACTCTTCCCCGCAGCGTTGAGGACCGTCGGTTCGTCATGGGTTATTGTGGAGATCGTGTTTCTATTTGTGCCTGTATGGAAGCCTGAGGCTTCACGAATGTCCGCTGACACCATCTTTGTGAGATTGGAGCTTGACAAGGGGATCCAATCAGAATCAGGTGGTGCCATTGCAATCATGACGTCTCTGTGAGATTCTGCTTTCCCTCGAGGAAACGTAGGTACCTTCTGCAAGATGCCACGTCGCACATAGCAGCACCAGCATGAATCGTGCAAGACCAAAAGCGGAGTGCACTGCATGCAACTCTACAAAGATTCCAGCCGTTCAGTCGTCATTTTGCTCGGCTTAAGAACGCAGTCGCCTTGGGGAGACAGAAGCGCTTAAGACCAGAAGTGCGGTATCTTGATACCACGACCTGGGGTGTCCATATGTATGTATGTATATGTGCGTGTGTATGCTTCTCAGTCTCCCGTGTTCCTTTCTCTATATGCATATAAATATGCAAATATATACAGAAGTACATAAATATAAATATATAGATATATACATACATACATACATACATACATACATACATACATACATACATACATATATATATATACGCACACAGACATGCAGGTGTGTACCTACGTTTTGTGTCATACAGATATCCATGTATTTGTAGGGGTATATGTGTATATATATATATATAGACATATGTACGGTCACTCCCTGCCACGGTTTACCGGTGTTTTATACGATATGCAAAACACATAGAGAACACGGTAAATACCAGTGACTTTGGGGCGGGGCGGGGGGGGGGGAAGCGAGCATGCAAATAAAATTGATAAATACATACGTAAATAAATACATACATGTATATATGTATATGTATATATGCATATATATACATATATAGGCATGCACACATGTATGCATGTATGTGTGTGTATATATACATACATATATAGACATGTACGAACATAGACATACAGATGGACGGACAGACGGACCGACCGACAGACAGACAGGAGTATACGGCTATGGGTTCTTATGTCATTACCCCATAAAGGAAAGTGTTGTGGTGTTGCAAACCCTTAACCCTAAACCCCAGGAGTCGTAGGTCAACCATTTGTTCAACCATTTGTTGCACTTGTACCCTGAATGCTGCAATGCCTGTATGCATTGGAAATTTGGTCGGTGCCTCAGAGGTTTGGGGGTATAGGTTTCAGGGTGATGGGGTTTTCCCACCGGCCGGACCAACAGACTCATCCTAAGAGAGGAACTTTAGGATCCCACGAGAAAAGCCCCGACACCTTGCTGCCAAGACTGCGGTGCCGAGCCAGACATGGCTCCGCCTCCTTCAGTGGGGACCTCAAGTGGGAGACGGTTTTGGGCTTCGGATTTCGGGGCTTAGGGGTTTGGACCTCAGGGCTCGAGCACGCAAACCCTTTTGTTCAGAGCTCCAGAAGCAGCTCCTGGCCAGGCGGTTGCTGGCTACGGCCCAGGCACCAGCCAGACGCAGGTCGCCCATGTTTCTTCCGATTCAGGGTTTAGGGTTTGGGGGTTAAGGTTCGGGAGGTTTAGGGTCTAGGCAGTTTAGGCAGTATTTCAAACGAATATAGCCGAAGCATGGAGCCGCAGCCCCACGTTCACAAAAGGCCTTGAACTTGGGTGTAGGGATCCGGGCGCAGGCCCCCCAACCCAAACTTCCCAACCCTGACGCCCAAGGAGCGAGAATATCGGGGGTCGTGAGCTGCTGGTTCAGTGGTTCACTCCGGCTCAGGATGTTCGGGACTTAGGGGGAGCACTGATTCTGACATCTTCCACGGCTTAGGGTTTAGGGGGATTGGCTTGGGGGATTGGCTTAGGGGTTTGGTTTCAGGGTTTTGGTTTTGAAGGGGGATGTGGGGTTGTTTGTGGGCTGAAATTTCAACTTCAGATCTTGACAGCAACATGCCTACCTACACCCGAAAGCCCTACATCCTGATCCCTAGAACCCAGAGCCCTAAACAGCCCCTTTACCCCTTGCGCCCAAAGCCCCGACTCCCAAACCCCAACCCTGTGGTGTCCGAGTCTCGAACCTCCTGTTCGGTGGATGTCAGAATCGGTGCTGTCGTATCCAGCCTCAATACCTAAACCAAGCGTCAGGAACAGAACACGGCGGCACAAAACTCAAAGCCTGAGCCCTGAGCCCTACACCCTCAACCCAGAAATCTTGGCACTCTTTAAACCCTGAAACCCTAAACCCTAAACCCTAAACCCCTAAACCCTAAACCCCAAAACCCTAAACCCTAAACTCTCAACTTGAACATCCGTGAACCCGTACCCTACACATTCAGATGGCTCCAGCCTCGGCTCCCAGCGTGCAGGCGCGTCTCCGCTTTCGGTTTAGGTCTAAGAGTCAGGGTGTTTTCGAGCCCTTTCGGTGTTTGTGCACACACACATGTGTGTGTATGTGATGATATTGATGACGCCAATCCATTTGGTCATCTGGGTAGTCTAGCAGCGCCAGTTGATTCAGGATGATGACAGCTATTGTCGGTGTTGCCCTCCCCGGCCTTGTCATGACTACTTCTGCTGTCTAAAGCTCCAATCTCGGTTGCTGTAGCTCCAATGCAATGCATGAATGCTGTGGTTGTTCAACAAATCTTGACGTCGTAAATGCTGGTGCTTTGTACCACCAGTCAAGGAGTCAACATCTCTAGGCTTAAAGTTTCGGGTACAAGGTGCTTAGGATTCAGCTTCAGCTTAGCATCTCAATTTTCGAATGCCCGTGCTCCCGACAAAGGCAGAGTCCCTTCTGCATGCGATTGCATACCCGTCCAGGCTTCATGCACTACCGCTCAACCCGTAAATCCAAGTCGGTCACCGTAAGACCCTAAACCCTAAACCCGGACCCTAAATCCCAAAACCCTACAAACCCAAAGCTCCAAACCGGACAACCTAATTGAGCATGCAGTTCCATCGGCAGATACTTCGTGCGTTTTTCTAAGCCACACAGTTCCGAAAGCCCCGAACCTAGCCCCTCAAAACCACAAGCATTTCATCTGTGTATGTTGCTGGTCTCAAGGCTTACGGCTTAGGGTTTAGGGTTTAGGGGTGTGGTGGACATCATGGGTGCTCGCTGGTGTGTGCACACCCAGGCCGCTAGCACTTGTGCGTAGCAGACAGCCCACCCCAAGACCGCCATGAGTTCAAGCATGTTAGGGTTCAGTCCTAAAGTGTTCTAGGCATCCCAGCTGGGGCTTCGGCATCCCTGATGCGGGTGTGGGCTTTTCCTGAGGCTGTCCTGAAGGGTGCCGGAAGAAGCAGTGGGCTTGCTGTGGGGTTGTGCAGGCGGGAGTCCTCAGAGGTTTTTCGCAAGTCTGTCCCCGTTTGGGTTGGGCTTTCTATGAGGCTGTGCTGGCAGGTTCTCATGTGGGCTTTCTGTAAGGCTGTCCTGGCGGGTGCCGGCAAAAGCGGTGGGCTTTTTGTTGTGAGGCTGTGATGGAGTTGCGAGGAGACAGGCAGAAGTGCATGTAGGCTTTTTGTAAGTCTGTCCCTTTTTGCACTGGGCCGTGTGTGAGGCTGTGCTGGCGGCAGTCGTCGAAATGGAGAAATTGGGAGATCGGTGGACAACCCATGTAAAGTGGAACTTTATAAGCAGAGTTTGGTAAAAAATCGGTTGTCAGCCTGCTGGAAGAGCGCAGCCACCAAATCACGAAGGGCTGGGGGGTCCTATTCGTGTCCTTTTGGGGAGCCGCTCCAACTTGTAGAAGGTTGGGGGGTGCAAATCGTGAAGGGTTGGGGGGTCCCATCCTTGTTCATTTGCCGAGCCACTCCCAATCGTGAAGGGTTGGGGGGTCCCATCTTTATCCCTTTGGGGACCGCTCCAAATCGTGAAGTGTTGGGCGAGCCCTGTCCCTGGAGCCGTCGAAGTGAGGGGAACCCCGAAATCGGCCGACAGCCGAATCTAAACGGCATGTTTTAAAGGCATACTTTGGTAACATAGCGTCAGCTGTCAGCCTCCTGGACGGGAATCGCGAAGGTTGGAGTCTATCCTTGTCTTTTTGGGGAGCCGCGCCAAATTGTATAACGTTGGGTGATCCTATCCGTGTTTTTTTGGGAAGCCGCTCCAAATCATGAAGGGTTGGGGGGTCCGATCCTTGTCCTTTTGCGTAGCCACTCCAAAGCGTGAAAAGTTGGGGGGCCGCATCCTGATCATTCTGGGAGCGTGCAACTCCTATCTTGTCCTTTTGGGGGGGACGCTTTAATTGTGGGGGTTTGGGGAGCTTTCAATCCTTTTGAAGGGCGGCTCCAACTCGTGAAGAGTTGGGGGTGCAACCTGTTGGGACTCTCCTTTAGTACCACTCCGTGGGAGGTGCTCGATTGGCCGGCAGGCATGGTGCCAGTCGCCTAGTTTTACGTAGGCTCCGTGTACGCGTTCTCTGCGGCTCGCGAAGCTCGGGCGGCTTCGGGCTCAACCCTGAACCCTAAACCCTGAATTCGGGGCTTGAGAAACTCTTCGGTTTTTGGCTTTCCAGGGAATCTCCTGGCTCGTGCAAGGGGCAGCGCACGAAATCGGTAGCTTTGAACCCTAAGCCTTAAACCCTGAACCTCAAGAACCTTCGCTATATGGGCGCGACAGCTGCCACCACGGAAACCTAAACGCTAGCCCCTAAGCCAGAAACCGAACCCCTGCAACCGAACTTTCGAAGCTGCAAAGTCCCGAGCACCGGATTGCGATTCGCCGACGTCTCCCAAAACCCTGAGCCTTAAATCCTGAGGCCTTTGAAGGGGTTACGGGTTTAGGGCTTAGGGTTTAGGGGTTTACGGTTTAGGGTTTAGGAACTTGAAACTGGATACCAATGGCAACCCAAGCCGCTGATTTTTTTTACGCACCTTCAAAATGGAAATCCTACTCCGTAGACCACCCTCGGATCGGAAATCCTACTCCCGAAACCCCAAACCTGTACCTAATCCCATGAAGCCCCAGACCGACATTCTCAAATTGATAACAACTCTATGCAATAGTTCAGGCATGGAAGATTGAATCATTACTTCAGAGATGTTAACATCTCCCCACATCCGAAACCCTGAAGGACATTGGACTCAATTATTAGTTCAGGAATAGTCTAAATTTCAAGAGGCCGTACCCCTGCCGCCTGCTGGAGGGGGTCGTGCCCAGCGCCGGCGGGCACTCTGCTGAGCGGCAGAGTTGGGTCTTTAAGAGTTCCTGTCCGGGTTCCTTTAGGGGATCCAGACTGGCTCAGCGTGTTGAGGTTTGGGGACTGCGGCTACTACTACGACGACAACGCTCATAAGTGGAGTTGATCTACGATCAAACCTCTTGCTTGATACCAGACCCTCTGTTTCGACACCTCTCCAGACATGGGCGGTGTCGGCGAATCGATTCGCCAACACCTGAAACCTTGCACCCTACTAAACCAGAACCCTAAACCCTAAACCCTAAACCCCTAAACCTTGAACCTAAACCCCAAGTAATCAGGCCCGAAACTTCTTATGGCCGCCGGACTTAGGGTTGAGGCATCAGCCGCCGGGGATCAAAGCTCGTGGCCTTGGAAGCTGCAGGGCTATTAGAGACACCAGAACGACACCCTACACCCCAAGTCCTAAACCCTAAACCCCAAGCCTAAACCGTAAGTCACAGTCCTGAACCCCAAACCCCAAACCCTAGACCCCAAGCCCGAAGTCCTAAATCCAAAATGCCCTAAAGGTGTTTAAGGCTCAGGTCCGGTGCTGGTGTTTCGGCTTTAGTTTCTGTAGTCTGCAGTGCTTTCGGGTGGTTATGTCGGGGTCCAGAGTTTAGGTCAGGGAACACAGTAGTATAGAGGTCAAGATAATTGCCAAAACCCTTCCTTAGGGTTCCTGATGATAATGATTCTATAAAGGACCCCAAAACCCTATTCTAATTATGAAGGCCCCTACATCAAGACCCTTTTCCCCGAAGCCTAGACCTTCTAGGCCTCGTAGGATTGTCTCAGCGCTTCCGTGTATATCTTTCGGAGACCTTGCCCGAAGAGCCGACCGGTCCTTCTGTCAGCAAGATACCTTAAACAGGGTTTAGGGTTTAGGGGTGAAGATATAGCCTTAGTTTTCGAAAGACTCCTTGTTGACGGGGCTTGGGCTCTATGGGTTCGGAGATCTACTTCCCTCAAGCTCCTCGGCAGCCTTGCGTCGCCAGAGACAAAGTTCTCTGAACTCACTCTGTCCAAACCGCACGGTGGGGCCATGTTTTCCAAACTTCGGCTTCTAGGATTTGGGTTCAGGGTCCAAAGCCTTAAACCTTAAGCCCTGAACCCTAAATTCAGGGTTTTAGGGTATCGGTTTCCGGGGCCTCCGCCACCCTAAGCGGTTCTGGGAGAAGTGACGGACAGCTCGGCGCCGGGGGAGATGCGCTAATGGAGGTTGAAAAAGAGGCGAGTGTACAACACAGAGATTTCTTGAGGGCTTACTGATTTATACCCTAAACCCTTCATGGGGGTTTGGGTTTACGAGGTTTGGGGGTTAAGGGGGGTGAAGGTCGGGTTTAGTGCTTCGCGGGCTTGTTACGTTGCCTCCATGGCTTCCCATTCTCTCGCCTGCAGCTGCCATCTACTTCGAGAAGCAATTCTCAAGTTCGGAGTCTGGGGTTCAGGGTTTGGAGTTGATGTTCTTTTGGGGGATTTAGCCACATGGCAGGTTTGCTAAGACCTGGCTTTGCTGGAGTATACGACTTCAGGCTTCGGGGTTTACTGACCCGTGCTATCGGCCACATAGTCTTGTAGTGTAGTCTACCCAGTCGAGGCTTAGGTTTGCACCCACAGCCCCAAGACCCCAAACATGCGTCGCATGGAAGCCGCACAGGGGCCTCCTCTGCTTGTTTAGGGTGCCTATATCTTGGTCTGGCTCTCGCGTTCGACATTTCTAGGGTTCTAGGGTTCAGTGTAGGCTTGTGGAGTTTTGTGAACAGTCCAGGTAGGGCTTCAGCTGAGGTCAGCTGCCCATGTTGGCGAAGGCTCTGGACTACCACGACACCTGCTTTCACGCAGCCCGCTCTGCAGGTCATTATAGGGGGTTTCAGAAAATAAGGGACCCCAACATAGACCGAAAGCGCTGCTCGATAAGGAGTCAGACAGTCTGAGGACCTAGCTTTTTCCGGCCCTTCGTTGGGAGTTTCTGCAAAGTTGTTGGGTCCGTACGACACTTTTGTTTGGGTGGTTCCAATCAAGGGTCCTTGGTCCCGGGTTTTATGAAGAAGCAGCTAGGCCTCGGAGCCTATCAGGCGCCAGACGCGATCGTCACTCATGCTCAAGTCTCCCTGTTTGAGGCCGTGGGTTCAGAGTGGCTTAGACTTTAGGTCCAGTTAGGCTCAGGGCTTCTTGTAAGGCTCAGCTGTCGAGCCTGGAGTAGAAAAGATATTGGTAGCGACCGGAGTCGTCGCAGGAGTTCAGTTGTTCTGTGTCAGTCTGGCGAGTCGAGGTGTGAGAACCAGAGCACAGGCATGCTCATCGTCATGAACGTCGTGTTTTCTCACAGTCTTGGTCGCAATGATGGCACAAGGAGAATCTTGATTGCTGGGGCCTCGCACACTCTTGACCTTTCCGCGACTTGAGCTGTGGGAGGCTGTCGGACCTCTTTGGCCCTTCACCCCGAAATATTCAAAGCCGAAAGGCCTCTACAGCCAAGTCCGAGGGACAAAGCACCCCGAAAAGCCACCCGAGCCCTAAACCCTAAATCCTAAACTCTAAACCCTAAACCCTAGACCCTAAATCCTCAACCCTAAACCCTAAACCCTATAAATCTGAGACCCACGGCTTGCTGCCCCCTGGCCCGGTAAGGTCCTGCTACTCGCTTCGCTGGCCGCCGCAGGGCAGAAGTAGGGGTACGGGCTTGGGGCTTAGGGTTCGAACCTAAATGGGGGCCGGTAAATAACTACCAGCGCTGCTTTTGGGGTTCCTTCTTATAAGGAGAGTAGAATGGCCTCTGCAACCTTATTGTTATTATGAAGGCCCCTAGACTAAGCAACCTTCGACTTAGGGCGTTGGGGGGGGAACAGAGGGGTGTATGGGGCCTCGGGGGTTAGGGCCCCAAGCGCCAAGAGCTTAAGCTGCCCTGTCGGGTTCTTCAGGGACCCTGAACCCTAAACCTCAAGTAGGCTTCCGTAGGCCCTATACCCTCGTGCAGACGGCAAAGAGCCCTTAAGCAACAAAACCACCGGGTTCCAAGAGCACTGGTGGAGATCGGTTTTTCGAGGCCTTGGGGCTGTGAATAGCCTTCCGGAGCTGGGGTGACTTCGCATGGACATAGGTTTTAGGGGTTTAGGGTTTAGGGGTTTAGGGTTTAGGGTTTAGGGGTTTAGGATTTAGGGTTTAGGATCTAGGATTTAGAGTAGCTTGTTGTCTGTCTATCTGTCAGTCTCTGAGCCCAGTCTCTGTTCACTCATGCCCTCGAGCATGTCCTGCTCACTTTGCTGTATCCGAAAGCACGTAACTCTAGAGACCCACAGCAAAGCAGCTGTGTTAACACTTAGAGTTGGGCTTGGGGTCCAGTAGACTTAGTTGCCAAGAAGAGCCTTAAGGATTTGTATCCTGTTCCTGTTCCTGATGGACTGAAGTGCTCTCGAAAGCGCGTCCCAAAACTTGCAACAAGACAGCAGTGAAACATAACTGATGCTAACTAGTCGTGGCCGGCCGGCGAAGCCAAAAATCAGTTGCATCATCCCGATGGCCTTCATGTGAGGCTCCATCGATGTAACTCTGAACCCACTGTACAATCGAGGCAGAGGGACGATACTGCCGCTGAAGGCGAGACAAAGAAATATCTTCGTCAAGCGCACCCCCTAAAGCCTCAGTGTAAGTAGGCAGCCTCGGCCCGTAGGCCATACAGGCTGGTTCCGCTTGCTCATAGGCATGCCAGGCGCCCTTCCTGAGCGCCTGCTTCTGTCGGCGGTCACAGGCTTCCGCCTCAAGTATCTCCGGCAACTCCATCGGCCTTAGGACCTGAGCTAGCCTGAACAAACATCTGGGCGTCCTCTTGACATGGTATTGCGTCCTGGTCACTGTGTGGAAAAACTTGTGGCACGACATGCAGTAAGGCAGAGGCACGAAATGCCTTGCGACACTGAACCTGTTATGGGCTCTGGCCATGTGCGTGCCTAAATGCTTCCTCAATCTGAAAACAGAATCACAGTGTGGACAGGCATATCCCTCAGCGATAGGAGCAGACTGCTCCACTGCTCCTGATGGCCTGCCTGCTGCCTGCCACGCGAGCAGATCGGCATGAAAGGCTCCAATGGCCTTCTTAATCGCTCGACCCAACCAAGCTGGGTCCTCTTCGACAGCTGAAAGTAATTCCTGCACTGGGTCTTTGGACTGCAGCATTTGTGCCGCAAGAACAGAATACGGTGCAACCGCACGAAGATCCCAAACAAACTGGCCGAGCCAAGATTTAACGGGAGCCTCAGCCCAATGCAAACGCAGTAAGTACCACAGAGGATCAGGCCCTGAGCTGAGCACCCTACGCAACAGCATGGCACGCGACTGGGCCATGGCCAAAAGCGGAGAGGGTGCGCCTGCAATCGCCAAAACATCGTAGCTATGCTTCTGATGCTCCGGAGCAACCGGGGGCAAAAGAGCCCGCCACAGCTTCAAATAGCATTGCCCCCATCGCCTCCTATGCTGCGTCGCATGTAAAATGAGGCAAGCACTGGAAAACACGAACTTGGAAACCACAAGGGACCTCAGGAGTGTTTTACGTATGGGCAAGGGCACAGCCGGCGCGGCGAACAGCTTACGATGCAAGTTCCTCAGGGTTGCCTAACCTGTACTGAACCTCCACAGCAGGGGTGGCGTTGGCAACTGCAACGCTGCCCAAGTGCTTGTATTTGGATACTACCGGCATGGCATGTGTCTGCCCAGTGATGGCATCAGTAACATCAAGCACCGGCTTACCTTGTTGATCATGCCTTAGCCCAATGTGTGCATCCACATGCCTGGGGCATTCGGCAGACAAGAGGACAGATGTCTTATCGTCCGCAAAGGTTAACTCCATCCCATTGGAGGTCGCATGAGTCAAAAGGACCCCTGTAGCATCTCTGACGTGTGCACACAGGGTGCTCACATCCTTTTCCGACTGCATGTGCGTGTAATCGTCGGCCCACGCCAAGCAACCGATATCGGGAGGGCCTTGCCCAACAGCCGCCGCGACCTCGTCCTTAGGTGCGCCAATTCGAGTGCTCAAGCCTTTATCCGCCAACACCTTCTCCGCACAACGGAGATAGGCAGAAAAGGAGAAGGCGAACAAAAGATCTGCCAGAGGGTCCCCTGGTCGCGTACCTCGACGGGTAGCGACCAGGGGACCAGCTCCGTCCATCCTAAACCAGCTTCCCTGGAAAAGATCACTTACCTGCGATTGCAGATGAGAGCTGACGCCAGCATCTGCCAGCACAGTCATGTGCTGTAGGTGAGAAACCAACTCTGGCAGCGCATGGGCCGGCACCCCCAGATCGTGTAACACAGCCAGGAACTCCTTGTCGTTTGGCTCGGCAGGAGTCTTGATCAAAGCCTGTCTTATCACGCGGTAAAACGCCGCCTTCACATCAAAGAAAGTCAATGAACATGCGAACCTGCTCTGCTGAGCACGCAGTTGGTAGGTCCTCACTAGGAGGGACAGTGAGTCCACTCCAGTGCCAGCCATCTGACCACTCTGCAACACGGTTTTATAATCACGAAAAGAAGGCAGCAGTTTGGACCTCAAAAGCCTGTGTTGTGCTTTAGAAACTACACTGGCAATCAGGATAGAGCGAAAGGCCTTGCACTCATAGGCGGCTGCTGCACGCTTGGCCAGACACATGAGGGCGCCACCCCTCCACTCAACTGGCTCTTTCACCTGCAAAGCCGCCTTAAGACAGACCGGATAAAGAAAGGCGGCTGTCTGTGGCACCGAAACCCTCAACAGCTCCGCTGTAACAGCATCTGGCCCGCTTGCTTTACCATATTTGGTGGCATGAAGCTGCTGCTCAAATTCCCCAAGCCCTGGCAGAGCTCGCACATCAAAGACCGGCCCCTCCGGAAAAAACTGCCTTCCCCGAGTCAAGGAAACGGTCTTGAAACTCCTTTGAGGTAACCTGCAAACCTGCCTCCTGCGCCTGAAAGAAAGCGGTCCACCGCAGGGCTCTTTCCTCCGGCCCCCGAGCAAGGGTGCCGTCCTCGAGTCTAACTGCTGGCAACGGCTGAAAGAGGGATTTCCGGGCCGAGGCAGCCTTGGGAAAGGCTTTGCGGACAGCAGCATAAAGCGCTCGAGGACGTCTTAAGTCTTGAAGTGAGATATCTGTTGTGAGGCTCTCAAGATATCGCACCCTGTCTCGTTTGACCGCTGCTCTGATGGCAACAGTCAACTCGCCATAGCGCTCAAGCGCATGAGCCAGACTGTGATCGATGTCAGTCAGCCAGCTGGCAACTTGTCGCTGCATGGAGTCAGTGAAGACCCTTCCACGCCACAAAAGATGAAAGGCTGCAAAACCAACCATCATGAGCCGTTTTTGGAGCTCGATCTCCTCAGCCCCAAGGTAAGCTCTGTACTCGCGCCTGGTATGCACCAGTTCGAGGGTTCCTTGGGTAAGGTAGGAATTGGTCGGGCGTATCTTAGGAGGTTCGACGAGCTGTTGGCCAACAGCAGTCAACTGCTGGACTTTACAACTATACTGTGCATCGATGTCAACCAACCATGGAACCAGCGGCTGCGCCGCAAGCTGACAAGAGAAACGCTGGCGATCCTCCTCAGCAAGTTCCCTGGGCGGACGCACGGAGTGTCGACGAGAGGTGCTGTAGGAAGCAGCTGGCTGAGCTTTGCAAAAAGAACCACTATATATCAATGGCATGTGGTCCCGTCGGGCCTGCAGAGACTCAAGGCCATACCATACTTGCGTATTCTGCTCGAAGGACTTCCAAGACAATGGTATTGCAATGTAGTCAAGCCTATGCTTGACCCCGTCCACCCCTGGTGCACACCACGTCCAGTGCTCCCCAGTATGTATCTCACAAAACGTAGAGGGCACAAAACAGCCTACTTGGCACAAAAATTGTTGAAAGAGGCATCCCTCACGGTTTTCATCCTCTGCACCGGCGGGGCCGATATGATCCGAAGTGATTGAGCCGATGTGAGCATTAGCATCTGCCAAGACTACACACTCGGAGGTGCTCGAATGCACCTTCAACTCTCGGGCTCGCTCCCTCCAGAAGGCCTCAACGAAATCCGCACCTTGGGCCGAGATCTTAGGTGCATGCAGCACCAATATAGCCAGCCTAAGTCTGGGTGCCTCAATGCAGACCTGGAGATGCCTGTGGGAAAGACTCGTCACGACAACCTGATCTCGCTGGAGCTTGTGCTTGACTCCGGCCTCCACTGCATAGACAAAGTCAAGGTTGATCCACAAAGCACACCCATGATGGCCCTGCGCATCGGCTTCGGAATTCAACATCAGAAATTCTTTATCCGGCAAGACCGCACTGGTGGGCAAACGCGTCTCTTGTAGCCCTATGAACCACAAACCT
Organism: Symbiodinium necroappetens; assembly: GCA_905231915.1. Lineage (NCBI taxonomy): Eukaryota > Dinophyceae > Suessiales > Symbiodiniaceae > Symbiodinium > Symbiodinium necroappetens. The sequence continues at coordinate 18,295 of CAJNJA010025197.1, read as the reverse complement.
TTTTGACGGAACTGCCCTTTGAGGACATCCCGTTTGCCTGCAATCATGAGACCCGGATCCGGAGATCTCGCTGACCTGCCCTTGGCCGCACCCGGATCAAATAGCGTCAGGACATTGTATGTGGCACAAGACACTATCGGCTGCACGAAATGTCTTATGCTGTGTTCCCAAAGTGGGCACAGCCGTCGCACGTGGCTGCTGTTGTAGTCGGGAAGCCTCAGCCTCCAATGCTGGAAGCGCCGGATATTGCACACCAGAAGAAATGGCAAGCCAACCCCAACTCCAGAGCTCATGAGCACACCACTCCGCCGGCCACGTGGGCAGGCAACGTTCATATGCACTGCTAGGATGCCTACGACTATACTTCGCCATGATGTCACACAGCTCGTTACCTAGCTCCCCTGAATGCCCCTTAACATGCTGGTGCTCAACTATGGCACGCTGCATCAAGGACAAACGAAGCTGCGTAACGAAGGGAGCTAGGCCTACTCCTTCAACAGCGTGCGATTTCGGAAGCTGCTGACTACCAAAAACCCCGCCACCAGCAGAGGTCGCGTCATACCTGAACGTAATGGGCACCCCGGCTCGATACCCGAACTCAAGAGACCACACCAGCGCCCATGCTAGCGCGAGCAACTCCGCCGTCAATGCGTCTTCATGCAGCTCGCCAAGGTGATATGGCGTACTTGGCGGCGCCGTGGTGTGGGCGCAACCGCCCACAAAGAAAAGTCCTGTCTCACATTCTGCCCACACAGCGAAAGCCCAGGCAGCTGGCAGTATATCTGCCGTCTCCTGTCCGGCTGCTGAGCCATCCGTATAGAGCAAGAACCGTCGGAGTCCTGTCGTGCGCACAGGCAGCGCACCCCAGCGCGCCATGTGCGCGAAGTAGTTTTTCCACTGCGCACAGATGCGAGAGTCTTTGAGATATGGGCGCAGATCAGCATCTAGCCAATCCTCTGCATCCCAGTCGGCGCCGCCCTGCACATACGCCGGTATAAGACTCTGCAAGTGCAGGGCAGATGCCTGGTAGGCGCTAGGTGGCACAAGTTCTTCTAAACATATATGCGATTTCCCATCTCCCGTCTCCTGCTCGACTGAATAGGTCTCCAGTTCGGCAAAATGCCCTATCAGGGTCTCAACCAGAACACGTGCTTCGAAGATCGCTGTGCCATCGAGCCGCACGGCTTCCTCTAGAAGTGTAGGACCCATCCACTCTTCCTTTGGTGAGAGCTCGAGCCGTAGCTCGTGACTGGCACGGTCGAACAAACCTGGCGAAGAGAGTCGAGCACGACTCCGGCAAGGTGTGGGCACGGGGCGGGCCCGAACATCGGAAAGAGACTGTGGAGCCACAGTGGGATGTCCGCATAGCATCGGCTGGACAGGGGTGAGGCGTGAGGTCCTCGCGCCAGAGGGTTGATCATGAATGCTCACGCTCCACATGTCGTACCGATCCAAAAGCGACATACTGACAGCTTCCGTATCAGAAGCTATAACATCGGGAAAAGACTGCACTGGCACAGCAGTCACAACATCACACTGGACCCAACGGACCCAGCCCAGCAAACGTATGAAGCCCCCAAAGATGCAACCAATCTTAGGCTTAGGCTTGCAATAGACGATTGGTCGGCCTCGGAGAGAGGTCGCATCCAAGCCCCGGCTGGGGGAACGACTCCGATGTCCATCCGAATCCCCTACATCAGGTCCGGGAGGGTCGATCTGGGAAGGACTATCACCTTGAGAGGCCATCTCCGTATCAGGTCCACTGCTGTGTCCATCGTCATCCCCATCAGAAGTTGAGTCGCTGGCATCCCAGTCGCTATCAACCATATCAAAGTCAAATCCACCCCGGAACCGAGTTACAAACTCTATGGTAAGAGTTTGTCCATCATCAAGGTACAGATAAGTACCATCCTCTCTTTCCTCTGGCTGTCCTCCTAGCACGACCACCATATAGCCTTCTGGGCAAAGATCCTCAAAACGACGCAGGAAAGTGGGCAAGTGCAGGTAGTCTCCGTCATGCTGGAACCAATCAACACCCATCAACAAAGGCCGGAGATCCATGACCACGATCCTTTGCATCTGTGTTGAGGACCTGCTTCTATCAGCCTGCCTGGTGGCCACTATAACCGCCTGAGACTGCCAACCTCGATTGGCATAGTCCCGAATGCCGGGCCGGGCCGCACGCAGTGTCAATTGCCTGAGATCGTAGCCGAGATGTTCCGCTATATCACGCCTCAGGTTCAGGCGGTCTTCCTGCCGAAATGGAAGAAGAGAGGCTAGGGCATCATCTAACACCCACAAAGCTGACTCCCTGCCCTCCGGGAGCTCTGGCTGCTCGAGCCACCCATGTGGATTCTGCAAGCTCCTCTAATGAGCCACTCAAGGGCCGATTGATGCCCCATGTCATGATGGAAACCACATCACCTGTCACGAGTTGGGCAAGCTCTCCCCACGCAAGGAGCTCGCCGCGCACACACACCTGGACACAGGCCCCACTACCTAGACCCGCTATGACCAGGAGGTCCTCGCGATGCATCATGGAGGTGACTACCTCACTATAGGCCGTACCATTGTATCCCCTACAATCAAAAACCACAATGGTATGGTCAGTGTCCCACGCAGGAAGTGCCAAGAGGGTGGCATAATCCTCGGTGAGCTGCGGATTGGTAGCCACTACTCTAGGGAATTTGAAAGAGAGGTGGCTCTCCCTCTCCGACTCCACCTGTAAACAGGCATCTTCGGCACTACAGGGCACTGTCAGCATGACAGTGAGCGTCTCCAACTGATACTCCGGGGCAAAGATCACAAACACCGCAAAAATTACCTCCGCCACCGGCTGAACCTGCTGTGCTGGATCCGGCCGCGGGATCTCAAACTGGGGAGGAGGGCAATGGCTAGCATCCCGATAGTGATAGTCCTGTGCTAGCCTGCCTTCCAAGTCTGCAGGCGGATGTTGCCCTGGCTGTCCAACCTCATTTAGCCTAGGCTGATCGGGCCCCTTGTGCCCTTTGGGCCCCCACACAAAGGGGCCTCTCCACAGCGAGCATAGGGCTGCAGGCGTAGGGGATTCAAGCAGTGTGCTGTATGAATCGACCGCCAGATCAAACCAACGCCAGGACTTCGCAGTCTGCAAAAACCCGACGATTTCATGAATGAGAGAGACCCCTTTATTGCTCTGGGTCCTGCAGGGGGCTGAAACAGAGGCATGGTGTGAGGTGGTGCCGGCCGTGAACATGCGAACATCAGCCAAAACACTATCGTAACTGACCCTAGTTCGCCTGGCAGGCCTCCCACCAGAGAATGGATCATCATCCTGTGAATCGTCCGTATCGCAGCCTACATCATCATCCTCATCATGATCCGACGGCGGAGGGGGTTCTTCGGAGGGAGCTGCTGGCGCAACTTGCCGAGTCTGAAAAATCAGGGTGGTGCTTCCCTCCACACAGATGTCCCAACCTTGAGGTTCCCCTCCTAACACGGACAGCTGAAATCCATCCGGAATTCTGATAGGCGCCAAAGCCAGAACCGTAGGTATGTGGACCGTCAGGGCGTGTGTGTGATAAGCGAAGGGCCGGAATCCCAAAGGCCTCAGATCGCAGAGCACGAATGTGTCTCGCCTCAACCGCTGTACAGGACAGGCAAGGTCGGGCCTCGGAAGGTCCACAGCGGATATCACAGCCGCACAAGCGTGCCCCTGAACATCCAAGTTGGTGGGCACCCGATGTACATGCATGGTGAGCTGTGAAGGATGAGCCTCAAGCAGACTACTGACTGCATCAACCACGGCCTGTCCTTCCATTGCTTGATGCTTATGCAGCACGTATCGCTTGCGAGCATGAGCCACACAAAAGGCAGGCGTGCTGGCATTGCGAGGGATTAACGCAACAGGCGCCCAGTGTGCCTCAGGGTGAAAGAGCTGACTCAAACTCCTATTGGAGATGGGAGGCCGCAAGCTTGTCTGGACAGATATGACTTCTCCCGGTTGCAAACGGACATCTGCCCATGGTGGGCAAGCAGTCTTATTCAACCCAACGAAGAAAAGGAAATCTCCCACGTCGGCCCTCACCTGGGGCAAAACAAAACTACGCAAATCATCATACGGCATCCTGGCTGGCAGCACTGTGGCGTAATACTGCCCCCCGATTTGACTGAGATCTAGGATAACAGGGACGTGTCCCATGTCCCCAATACTCAATGTAACAGTATTATAAACCAACACCATAGCGTAGCCAGGATGTTTCGAAGGAACCACTGGAGTCACAGCGTCGAAGAACCCATCGTACAGTGCAGGACCCAAGCCCAATACTTTAGCAAACAGGTCCTCTTCTGTGGAGTCGTCCCTGCTGAGCCTAAAGGCCCACTCCGTGGTTTGGCAATGTGGTGCCAGCACTATAACCCCTAGCCAACCATTATCAACAGTAACCACTGCAGCATCTGCCGGCGCAAGGGGAATACGCACAACACCCTCTCCATCCAAAGCGCCGCGACTGTGACCGTTGGCGCTAAATCTAGGCGGCCACGAGAGGCCTCTAACATCAGTGGACGCAAGAGGTGTGCCGCTGGTGTCTGGCGGGACTGCTGGAGCATGCGCACGTACTGAAGCAGCAGGCAATTCGTCCGGTTCTAGATCATCCCCTAGCCGATCTAGGGCCCAAGATTCAGGTGCTGCCATCGCATATCCTGGGGTGCAAGCAAAGGAACTGAGGGTCGGCAGCCACCAATAACTTGGGATGTGTCCCCCGATGGGCACCGGAAGACTAGTCGAACCCAGGAGGAAAGAACAGAGACTCACTAGAGGCCTGGGCCTGTGCTGCAATGGACACTGTCCTCTGTCACGCCTGCGAGACTTGGAAGGCTTTGATGTTCGCCTGTCAAGCTGCAGAAGTGGATGATGACCTGTCTGACCTATGCCACCCAAAGCATAAACCATAGGTCTGAAAAAGGGACACACAGGCCTCATAAGAAATCTGCCCCAGTAGAATCGCAGAAGCGCTGCAGACCGACTCAGCTCAATGCAAAGGGCCAGAAGCAAGCCACCCCATAGGGAAAGTCCAATGGCCTGTGCTTCAAACTGAACATCAGTCGGCAACGGGCAGCGAATGCAACAGGCGGCACAAAAAATGACTGCAACACGCGTCATAACCTGGCTGCCAGACTCCATACTGATCTGACACATTTGCAGGAGCAAAGCTTCACATCTGGAACACCCACGAACCAGGAAACTCCGCAGGTCCTGTGAGGTTCCTACACACCGGAAATAGCCATGCCTGCCATACAGCAGTACAGCAGCCACTGCTCCAAACCAGTAGGAGATCCCAAGTAGCAAAACCCCAAGCAAAACCCCAAGGCGCCCTGGTGAAGAGGGTCCTCTCCCCACAAAGCAGAAGTCCGTGCCAGCTGCGAGTTCCGCTGTCCGAAAGAGCCGGCGAGTGCGGCTGTAAGAGCTGCTCGCGTAAGGGCAATCACACTGACTTGAGACGAATTCAAACGACGTGTAGCAGCCAAAAGAGGCGCATTGGCACGTATTCATCTCAATTGAAAAACCAAGCAAATCAGTGTAAGCCTTTGCGCCTATAAGAGCAGTACTGAACCTGAGCACCTTGGAACAACCTTTCACTGGGGCGAAAGTGCCCCTCAACTCAAGCTCGACAAGTCCACGGTGACCTCGACACCCAATCGACGGCAGGTTGACTGTCGGCTCGACTCTAACACCATGGCGTGCCTGGTGCGAAAGTGGCGCACTGAGCAGCTGCTGAGTCCCTCTGCCAGCACAGCCTACCCTGTCATATATACACTGCACAAAAACTGCTACTCTTTGGCCGGCCTCTAACGGAATGTCAAATAATGCAGCTGTACAGAACCTAGACTCAGAAGTGCCCATTTCTGCCAGCCTAAGATCGCCTACTCCATGGATATACCGATCGAGGACTTCCGAGTGCAGATCAAGCTCGGCAATGGCTTGATCGCACTCGCTAAGGCCTAGCCCATATTGTGCAGTCGATCGGCCTCCTCCATGGAATCGTCGTCGACAATCTCGATCTCCTTGGGGGGTGCAGCTGTTGTCGCAACCGGTGCCTGTTCGGCCTGAGGTTCTCGGGAGGCTTGAGTGCCTCGCCCCCTTCGCGAAGGGCTTGCTCTCTGACTTTCTCGAGTCTCGCCTTGATGGCCGCCTCCGGTTGCGGCTTCTGCATCGGTGGAACAACCACTGGTTTGACTGGCTTTCGATCGGCTGAGGCCGGTTGCCTGGTCCTGGTCGGAGTAGTCGTAGGTGTCTTCGCCTGTTCCCGCTTCGGAGGTACGGGCATCGTCGGCATTGAAGGAGAGTTGGCCCAGGGATCTGGCGGGAAACCTGGGGGTGGCCCGTAGCTCGCTCGTTGTGCACTGTTGGGCGAGGATGCACGATTCACAGCTTGAAGAAACTTCTCCTTTTCCAAGCCACAAGCTGCCATAGCCCTCTGTAGCACAGCGTTCGCATCCTCTGAGTGTTCTCTTTCTTGGTGCCATTGCCCTGTCATCTCTTGCCAGGCTTCCTCCTGGGCTGTACGGACGGCACGGCGGGGGTCCTGCTCGAGGTTGAAGGTACTTCGTAAAACCCGCCTGGCTTCCTCCTGCATTGCCAGGGCAGATTCCAGATCTGACTCCACTTTGGAGACGTCTTTCTGATGCCTCTGGAGCTCCTGCAGGTACGAGGCCTTCATAGAGTCCACATACTGCCGCCACATCTCGGCCTTCTTGTTGCGGGTCGCAATCAATGCTCTGACCTTCTGCTCCGCCCGCCTGGCCTTGTTGATGTTGTCCTGCAAGGTGTTCACCAAGTAAGACTCCGGGTCGTCGTTCATATCGGGCTCGTCCTTTCCCCTGGACTTGGACCCTTTGCCCCCACCTTTCATCTGATCGTAGGCTGGGAAGCTAGACACTCGCTGTGTCGGCTCCCATCCCCAGTGGGATGGCGGTTGCGGCCATGAGCCTGACCAGTACTGCCATGAGTAATCTCCATACCCACTGTCTTCTGACCGTTTCCATGGCTTTCCTGTTTTGCCCATGTAGTACAGTCTTGCTCTGAAGGCGGGGTCGATCGAATGATGGGCAGCCAAGAGCCGCAGGCTATGTTTAGGTACCTGTTGCCCAATTCGCAACTTGTACCGGAGTTTAGACCTCTTCCCTCGAAGACGTCTATGCCAGGGCGGCGAGATGGATGCTTCGTCTCTGCACTCTAAGCGCACTCTAGCGCACTTTGTGCGTGGGGCACCAGCTATCGTCCGCTGTTGGACGTGTTCTGAGCCCTAAGGATTTGTATCAGGAACTATTCAGACCTCTGTCTTAGCTCAAGCGCCGATTGCTTGGATCCTGACCGTCGCCTCCCAATCCGAAACCCGAAGGCTTAAACCCTAAGTCCCAAACCCTAAACCCCAAACCCCCCGCGTTCTAAGCCACACAAAGACGCCCTATAACTATAAACCCTAAGACTCCAGTCCACACCCACTTGAGAGTTTCGGAACCCCGCAACGCTCCCGGAAGCTTCCCCCGCCAAACTCCTCTGAGGCTCGGCGTGACACCGCCCTGCGATATTTTGGCACCCAAAAGGAAGCTGGGAATCATGGGTTTCAACGGACGGCTCTTGTTGGGTGTTTACGGGGCTTGCTGTGATGCTTACGGGGTTTGGAAGGGGGTTTTTGAGCTTAGGGGTTTAAGGCGTTCGCTGGGATTACGGAAGTTGGGGTTTACGGTTTGGCCTGGATTTTTATAGGTCTGAAGGTCGTTCACAAAGCCACGTTTAGAACTGCTTCTTACAACCCTGCTGGTACGGGGACTTATCAAGGCTTTTGATCCCCTCACCCAAAGCCCTCAAGACTCAACAATCCGCCAGAAGCTCTCGACCGTTTTTCAATGCGTGCTGCCGCAGTAGCCCATCAAGACCTCCACCAAAGAGTGGAGACTGTCGGGTTCAGGGCGACATCCAAAAAGCCCAAATGTCTGAAATGTTGATCCCCAAGCCCAGCAACCCCGGCCCTACACCCAATGTGCCCGAACATGGAGTCCCTGGCTTTAGGCATCCCTTCACCAAAATCAAAGTCAAGCGCGTCTACTTATGCATGCATGTATGTATGCATGCATGTATGTATTAATGTATGTATTAATGTATGTATGTACGTAGGTATGTACGTATGTACATATGTATGTACGTATGTATGTACATATGTATGTACGTATGTATGTACGTATGTATGTATGTATGTATGCATGCATGCAAGTATGTATATATGATTGCATTCCTGGCCAATTATGCATCGACATGTGCTATATGTATATATGTAGATATGTATATATGTATAGTCACCCCCCATGATCCACCTCCGTCTTTCTTCGGTATGTAAAACACATAGAAACCACCGTAAATACCGATGTCTTTGCTGTTATACAAGATCAAGAGCAACGGGGAAGAGCTTTTACAAGAACTCGAACATTACTTATATCAGTGTCTACGAAGCTAGATGACTGAAGTTGCACATCCAGAACATCTCCTACGTTCTCCTACCGTAGACTGAACAAGCAGCGACACACGTCAGAGGTCGTGCGGGTCAATGGGGGGGGGGGGGAGTAGCATATATATATATATATACATACACATGTAACTGTATATGTAAGCATCTATTTCTATGTACATGCACATGTTCATGTTTATGTATATGCATCGCGTATTCATATGCATACGGATACGATTATGTGTATATATAGCTGTAGGTAGAGGTATGTGAGTATGTATATTATGTACATGTATATGTATGTGTATGTGTATGTGTATATGTATATGTATATGAATATGAATATGAATATGTATATGTACATGTATATGTCTCTGATGCACACCCTCCCCTCCCTCTTGTGATAGGTACCTGTGGTCTTGCTTGGGTTCCTGGTCTCTTGGCTTCTTTGTCTCCCCCCCTTCGCCTGTGGTGTTGGCTGTTCTCTCCAAGCTTAAGTTCTAAGAAACCTTGCTCCAGCATGCCACCAAACAGATACTGCAATCGCGGTCGACTCGTCGCATGCTGTCCATGTGGTAATTACATTGGATTTGCTGTTGGGCAGCTAGCAAGCCTACAGAAGTACGCTTACAGCTACTTGTCAGAAATGTTGAGTTCGTATGAATAACCCCCCTTCGATTGATTTCAGGCCCCGGCAGGGTTGATTGACTATTGAGGGGGGTGTCCCAGCACTACTGCGCTCGTTGACTCTCTCTGCGCCTCTGGGTGGGCTGACGAAGGGCCTCAAGTGTTCCTTCAGGAACCGGGCATGGGATTACTATTGATATTGAGTTTTCGGGATTATTTTTATTCATTGAGGGGGTTTGAGAATTGAGATTCGGGACTCGGGCGTTTTGATTGAGGGGAAATACTAAAATGAGCTCAACAGTCGTACTGTCACCTTTATTGCGACTGTTACTACACTAGAGGTTGCAATTTTGTGTTTCTTTTCTTCAGTTGCCCCTGTCAGTCTCTGGCGCACACGTGGATCATTGCATTGACACCCATCGCCTCCTGGTTCGTGGTGAGTTCTGTACTGGTTCGAACCGTGTCTGTCTGCAACCTAAAAGCAATCATGATGCGAAATTGCCCTGCATGTGAAAACAAAACTTGCGAGAGTCAAGGCAGATGTGACACTAAAATGTCCAATCATTGGTATGTATGTACATACATCCATCCATCCATCCATCCATCCATCCATCCATCTATCCATGCATCCATGCATCCATGCATGCCTGCATGCCTGCATGCCTGCATGCCTGCATGCATGCATACGAAGGTGTATGTGTGTATATATATATACATACATACATACATACATACATACATATATATATATATATATGAGCATCTATGCAGAAAGGTGTATACACGCGTAGGTGAGTAGACACGATAGACCGGTCGGCTGATCGAAGAGAGTGAACGAGAGAGCTTGCGCCATATTCCTTGGCTGCTTTGGAACTTGCGCTTGGCAGGGTATCCAACGCTGCGCGTGGGTCGCAAAACCCTGTGCACCAAACTCCGACTGCTTCGAGAATCGGCTATCCTGCTGCAGGTTGCTAGTGACCAGCGTGATGCTGGCAGTGAAATTCTTCGACGACGTTTATTACAGCAGCTGGGCCTTCAACATGACACCCCTGAACTAGGCGGTTTCGTGCCCGAAGGTTACAATCTTTCAAGAATGCACTGCTGGGTGTTCCACTTCCGGATTTCTGTGTGCCTGAAAGTGTCCAATCGGATTTTCCAGATTCCACAACCTTGTATATAATTCAGACTCACTGCCAGAAGCAGAAGCTAAGCTTGCGCCGTCAACCCCGCGTAACAAACCGAGACCTTGCCCCCGAGATCTTGAACACTCGACTCGCCAAGGCAATGCCTACTATGCCAAGGCCGGGTGAGGAGGGGTCCAAGGCAAGGAGTATCGTGATGAGGAGCAAAAGAAGTATGAGCATTGCAGCGGCTGAGTCGCAACAGTGGTACGATGACGCACACAAAATGCTGATCAGCACCTCAAGAGCAAGAGTGATAGTTGTCGTCATGCTCACAAGAAACAATACTCACAACAATGGTTGTTTCTGGCTGTTGCTGCTAGTGTTGTTTTTGGCTTGTTCTGATTGTTATGAGTATTGCGACACTCATGTTTAACGATTTGTCACTGGAGAGATGTTTGCTGCAGCCCGAGCCTTCGAAGAGGTTTCGGCTTAGGGCTTGGAGGCTTCGGACCCGATGTTTTTTTATTAAATGTTGCTCTGCTTGCGGTCCGTCATATGGAACCGCTCTGGTTTCCCTTGGCCTGAAGCTCATTCCATCTTGCCTACTTGTAGAGGCGGAAAACTTAGTATGTTCGCCCGATGCTTCTGCATCCTAAACCCTGAAGCCTGCAAAACCTTGTAGAAACCATTGAAAGAACCTTAAAGGAATCTTTGCCAGGAACCCCAAACCCTAAACCCTGATCCCTTAACCCCAAACCCTAAACCCGGAATCCCAAGCCCTAAACCCTGAACCAGAAGCCCCAAACCCTAAACCCAGAAAAGGCGCATTTAAAACAAACTACACCCGAAAAAGGGAAGGACTTCGCCAATATTGAGGTAAGATTGCGCAGTTTTGCAATCGGTGGCTTTGGTCTTCTCTTCGAAGCAAAGCTTTCCGCAGGTCGGAGGCGTGAAGACCAGAGAAGTGAACATCTTGGAGGGGCAATTTCTCCAGCTTATCGAGTGGAGGCTTCATGTGACTCCCGAGGACTGGCAGCTGGGTACGTCTCTAGGAGGGCGCGACGGGGCAGACTGTGTCTGTGTGGTTGTAGCTTGTTCTGTGTTTGCCTTACTGGGTTGTGGAGTCAGTGGAGAGTTCAGGATTTGATCCATTTGCATTCTCAAGCCGTGTCATGTTCGGTCTTCTCTGGTTTGTTCTTTTTGTTATTAATAGTTCCGTTGTTCTGCATTCTCTTCTCGTGGGTGCGACCAAAGTTGTGACAGACTCATGTGTTTGTTGCTTAAACTCGCGATTTGTCACTGCTCACTCTTCTAGGTACCTTCTGAGATGAGAACTGCATATCGGTTGCTTAAATTCACGACGCATCCTAAAAGATACGCTTCACCTCCGTAGTATGAGAAGTAAAGTTGCCCAGTGCATTTGTTGTTCTTTACTTGTTTGCTGTTGCAATGTCATGCCGTCACAGGAATTATGTCGATGCTCTGATTCTTGTTTCGCAAGGGTTGGGGTGCAGAGGTACTCGGTTGCAGTGTCATCCGTAACTCGGCAAGCTCTCAGGCGAGGGATGGTGAGGGGTGGGGGAAGTGTGAAGTCTACAAAACGGCACCTCTTAACAACAGTCTGCAACGCCTGTCGGCAGCTTGCCAAGAGAACATCAAGCATTGTGTTAAAGGCAACAAGAAGGAGGCAAGCATCCTTTTCTGACCTTGAGCGAACCTAACACTGTCGAGGAGTTTGATCAGTACAGGGCCCACGTCTGCAATGCATCAGCCGCCCGGTTCGGTTGCAGTCACGTGAAGCTGCGCTCGAGGCTTCGGATTTCGGATAGTCATTGTTCCACAATTACGCAATGGTACAGACAGAGGTCACTTCCATAACCGGATTCAAGGGTTCAGAGTTCAGGAAGCATTTTGCTCCGGGAAGAAGTGAGCATTCCTGCAGCCGAGTCCCATGAAGTGCCCAAACCCAAAATACAAGACCCTGCATCGTCTCTGTGATCCAGATCTTGCCTGAACCCCGAAGCAACAATCTCCAACGCAAAGGACGAAATCCCAAGCCGTCCAAAGATTTCAAGTCCGAGGCTTCAAGGCTCCGTATTTCCTAGACGTCTGACAGAGCTTGCAGCCCAGGGAACGCCTGCGGCATCCAGGCGCGAAGTGAATTTGCTCGAGCCCTCTCGAGAGCAAGGAAAAGCAGGGACCAAATTTCGGCTTCCTCAGAGGCAGCTGGTGGTCGTAGCCTCCCGTGAGATGGGGTTCCGGACACCGCAATATAGGACACTGGAATCGTTTATGCAGGGGAGGACCCAGCTCCCCAGAGTTTTCTGCTACCGAAGAACACGATCTCTTGGATCTTGGGACCCGGGTCTTTTTGCCGAGCTAAGACTCACCTGGGATGGTGGCAGACTGGCCCCGACGCAATGCTCAGAGAATCTGATCGCTAGAACTGGGTTTGGGGCCTTGGTGTTCTTGCAGAGGCCCCAGTCCAACCACCCAAACCCTAGGACACTTGCACGCCAGGCCGCTCGAGAATGAAATTGTGGAGGAGGAACAGGAGGATCGTGCGATGGCTGTGTGCTAAGGCACCTCTTGCCGCTTTGCTTCGGGCTCTTCGCCTTTGCGTGCTGAAAGCCCAAGCTACACTCTTCCCAAGCCGTGAGCTTCTGAAAGGTAGTGCAGTGCAGGAAGCGGGTTCAATCTTGAGCCTAGGGCACGTTTTTGGATGAATTCATGTCTGGTGTCTTTGGGAATGAAAGCTTTCGGCTTTAAAGTGCAATGCATGCGTATCCCTTGGCTATAAGTCTGGGTGGGTGGGGAGTTTGGAACAGCAAGATGCTCCAAAAGCAAGTTCCTGAACCCCAAACTAAATGCCAATTCCAGTGCATGAAGAAGTCACCAAGCAGACTGTTAAGGTTCCCTGTCGTAAGTCTAGAGCGGCTGTGCGATAAACCGCTCTGTCTTTCTCTTGGCGGCTCAGGGGACCAGCTGTGCTTGTCAGTCCCTGCTCTTGGCCACAGCCTCTTGAGGGAGGTAGGAGCATCCCTAGATCGGGACCCTCAACCGCAGGGTCCAGTCTGAGTTTTCCGGCTTCTGGTGACTTAAACCCTTTGAGGTCTGGGCCGTCAGCATACCGTTTGGCAGGCAGTGCCATTCGTAGCATTCGGGTTCAGCTGCATGTCTTTGAAAAGATGCTGTTGAGCAGCACAGCAAGTTTCACCCTTGAAGATCCGATTATGTTTTGAGCAGGAAAAGGCGTCGAATGTCGAAAGGCCTTACTTGCTAGTTCCTTAACAGCGGGCGTATTAAAACTTATGCGAAGCGAAATGACAGGTGCCACCAAACCAGATTTGTCCTTTAAGAACATCTGACCAGCTCTAAATCCCCACGATGTTGGCTACAACCGAAGGCATCAGTGGTCTGTCACACATGAATCGTTTCCGGCATGAAGGATACCGAGCACATGGTTGCGACAGGAACCTGCTTGCACCAGATGCAATCTTGTCTTGATTTGCCGTGTGAGGTGTTGCCAACAGGGTGGAAGCCGTAGACTCCGAAGCCAGAAACTTGGACTCCAACATCCCAAGCGCAACCTCAGACCCCAATGGAACCAGGTTCCCTCGCATGCCGCAGAATTCAGGCTCTGGCTCTCAGTATCATGTGCATGATTGGGTCGTGATTACCACTGCTTCCCTTCATTCCTTGCAACGGAGCTCGGGTCGGAGCGCCTGGGTTTACGTTTCCTCCGGCCCACAGCGATGGCGCAGAAGGACGTTTGGGGTGGAGACAGTTTTCGACAACTTGGGCAACCTCGATCCTTAAACCCTCCAGCCTGAAGACATCAAAACGTAAATCAAGCCGAAGGCCCCATGTCCCGAATGTCCCGAAAACTGAGAGCCCGGGAGCCCGGCGCTTGGACAAAAACAGAGAACTTCAGCCGTGTAGTTGCAGGAAGTGTTCTAGGCCCTTGATGGCGTAGGGCTACCGTTTGGTCGCAGTAGTCTCCGGGGGATCGTCTCGATGAGCTGGAAGCTAGGGGGGTTCGGGTTGAAGTCTTAGGTTGAACATATCACGATCGAGGCTCTGTGATGAATGCTGCAAGGACACAGTGGCGTGTAAATCTTGAACCTTCTGGAGGTAGATTCCACTGGAAGGCTTCCGGTTTGTCCAGGGTTGACACCGAAGCCCAGCTCCACAAAAGCTCTGCAAGGCCACATCATACTGTAAGCCTGAAGCCCAGCCTGAACTCGAACACTGGACCCGAGCTCGATTCTACAGCTTTCTCACAGGAGGGTTGGCAAGGCGATGAAGCAGCCACCTTTGTGGCAGAGCTTTGCGAACTGCTCCTCGCAGAAAATCCTTGGCTTTGCTTCTGTCAAAGGTTGTCTTGTTGTTCTCAACCATGGGCGACTCGCGCTGATTCTTTTGTGCATCGTATTCTAGTTAACTCGGACACTTTTGCACAGTGCGTTCCCTGTCGCTTTGTTTGCGAAGATTGCTGGGTTTGAGACGATCCCGCTGTGTTAAGAGGTTGTTTGGGTGTCTGCCGGGTTTGCCAGGAACATGGGCCTTCAAAGGGGGAGTATGGGATCCGCGACGAGGGCTACTTATGCGCATGGGGGAGGGGGGCGGGGGGTTTCAAATTCCTCTTGTGTCTTTGAGCTTTTTTCGCTGTGGTTTCTTGGGGCTCAAATGGTTAGATTCGATCAGGGGAGTGGCGACCGTGTTGTGTGCCCTGGCATTCCGCTCTTCTGAAGAAAGCGGGCAAGAAGTCCTGCACATTTTCCATGGTCATACGACGTCTTGTTTGTTGACACCATGTAATGTAGGGCATCAGACTGAAGAAACATGTCATCATGCTCTCGACGATAGGGCGTCATGCCGTGTTGGTGTTGCAACGTGATCAATTTCCCCACTCATGCTTTTGTGATCTTGCCATGCTGATGTATCAGAGTGCTGTACTGTGCTTTCTTGATCTTTACTTGGTGTCGTATATCCTGCCTCGAAACCCTACACCCTAGAGACCCTACAACCTACGACCCTACATTAGAACTGGCTCAGACGGCTCAAGCATTGGTTCAGGCCACAAGCGGCTTGAACGCCAAGTTTCGCTACAATCTTGCACCCGTGGCTATCCTGTCATTCTCGTCGTGGCCACATGTTGCTTTTGTAGTTATAGCTATCAGTCGCACCTGCACTGCTACATGGTTGCTGTAGTTCTCGTTCTGGTACCATCGCTATTTTTCTTGTTGGGCACGCCCGTCCAAGAACGATGTCTTGTCTTGAGCACCATCCTACGAGACAAGTCTTGGTTCCTAGCATTGAGGCCACAGTATGCCGCCACGGCCAATCGAAACTTCTCGCTATCATCCTTGCGGCAGCTGAAGCGGCAGGGATTTCTCTCCAAAGGATCGGATTGGGAGTTTTGAGTTGAGCGGTCTGGGTCTTGACGGCTAAGCAGTGGTTACAGTAGTGGCTTGGTTGGGGGGGCGGGCTGAGGGAACACATCTTAGGGCTTGGGCTTCGACGAGAATCTCACTTCATGTGTTGACCGAGTGCCAAGCACTACTCCTTTTCTGAGTTTTAGAAGCCCTTTACTGTCCTATACCTACTACTACTGCTACTCTTACTCCTACCTGTACTCCGCCTCCTCCTGCTCCTCCTCCTACTCTTACTCCTACTCCTGCTCCTGCTCCTGCTGTTACTCCTCCGTCCTGCTCCTGCTCAACCGACTCCTCTTCCTACTGCTACTGTCCTACTTGCTCTTACTCCTACACCTACTCCTACTGCTCCTCCTCCTCGTCCTCCTCCGACAGCAACTCCTGCTCCTCCTCCAACTCCCATTTTTACTCCTACTCCTACTCCTGCTTCTCCTCCTACTCCAACTCCTGCTCCTCCTCCAACTCCCACTGCCACTCCTACTCCTACTCCTACTCCTACTCTTACTCCTACTCCTACTCCTCCTGCTGCTTCTCCTGCCCGTATTCCTATTGACGATGATGAGTACAACTTGTCACACTTCTTAACGCCCGAAGATTTCAGCTTTATCCCATGTGCTCACGGGATTTTTGCTTGAAGTACAGTAAGGCGTTTGGTAGTTCGAGGAGTTGCCATCCTGAGTCACCAGCCCCTGCGCATCCGGGGTCTGTTGAGAGCAGGATTGTCGCGGGCCGGCATCTGCGATTGGCAACATCAGAAGAGGTGCTGTGCAATTAGTAAATGGTAGGACCAATAGAAAGTCACGATACCAGAGAAAAATGTCTCAGAACTGTGGGCGAACCTGTCTCAAGTACTGCCCCACTGCTTCCAAACCTGCAGCGGCTCGATTTACAGCAATCCCGAAGAAAGTCGAGGTTTGAATTACGCCGAAGGCCGTTAGCTGCCGTTAGCTTCCCACCGTGCCCCAGACGTAGACTCAGAAGCCTTGCAAAGGATCGATGCGGAGCTGGGCGACCTCGAGAAAGCACTGCCGGAAGGGATGGCTCCGCGGCTCAATGGCTCAAGCTTTCTGGCTCGTGGCTGAAGGCTTCGAGGATTAAGCCAAAAAATGGCACGGCTCCCGGACTTTCCAGAGTTGATCTGCATGAGAAACGAAGTTGTCATGTTTCAGGACGGATGTTGCAAGACCGATAAAACAGACGGTGACAAACAAAAGTAGAGGTGTTCAACTGAACAATCTGAACAATCTTGAACTCTCAGCGACAAACTCGTTCACAGCAGGCCGAATCTAGAAGGAGGAGAATAGCGAGCATGGAGATGCAAAGCCGACGTGAATGCGGCGACAACAATGGCAGCATTGATGATGATGATGATGATGATGCCAACGACGAAAGCGATGATGGTGCGGACGACGACGTCGACGAAGGAGACGAACATGATCGTGATGATGACGACAACGATGATATTGATGGTGATTGCAAATGGTCGGCTGTGATGGCGATAATGATTGTGCTAGTGCTGGTGTGCAGTTGATGATCATCGTGAGGACGGCTAGGACCTAGTTTGACAACGAAGTCGATGAGGAATGACAAACCGATCCGATCAGGAGGGCCGTGTTCTGGCGCGATCCGCCTCTGCTCCCAATGCTGTGCTCGGGGCTGACGCAGTGCTAAGGCACGGGGTGGCGAAGGGATTGAGCCGTGTCTGCCTCTGTATTTATGTCTGTGTCTTAGGCGTGCATGAGTATTCATTTTAATAAGTACAGACACCGATATATTAGCACATTTACTTGTTTGCTTAATTGCTGGCACACAGAGTTGTACCCATCCATCCATCCATTCATTCATTCATCCATCCCTCTATCCACCCGTCCAGCTGCAGGAAGAATCACGTGCGCCAGCCGGGGTCGGGGGCCGAGCCGAAATTTAAGGCCAACGAGCTGCGGAGCAAAAGGACTTACGTTTCTTTGCTTCCTCGGTTTTGAGCACGCTGGTTTAGGGTTTTTGGTTCCGAGGGTTGCAGGGTTGCACATCGCAACCGCAACAGTAGTCAAAGTTCTGACAATGACAGTGGTGAGGACAACAGAAGCTGCAGTCCTCGTCAAACCTAACGCCCCGCTGAGTAAGCTGATCGGACATCGCACATAGGGCATGGATGCGATCCGAATGCAGCCTGTATTGTGCATGTCATCTCCTTGGCTCGCAACGTCAAAGCACACGCCTATGAAGATTTAAGCAATCTACACTTTGGATGATTTCGGGTTCCGACTCCTGGGTATAACTATGTATGACTAATCTCTGAATGTGCCCTTTTGTCCTGCCTAGCATTACCTGTGTTTCCTCAGTGCCAATGCAAACAACCCAAATGTGAAACGACTTAAGCCTTGGCGGTTGTCGAGCCATCGGTCATTTGACATGCAGTTGGTGTTTCGACAACAACCGCAAGTCTTATGTCTATTACTACCACTACCACTACCCCTACGAATAACACTACCACTACCACAACCACGATGACTGCTACAACAACACCAACTACTACTACTACTACTACTACTACTACTACTGCTACTACTACTACTACTACTGCTACTGCTACTACTACTACTACTACAACTACTACTAAGAT
>CAJNJA010025186.1:17976-32614 GCA_905231915.1 Symbiodinium necroappetens | reverse complement strand
CGGTTCGGGACGGTTCGGAACCGTTCAGAACGGTTCGGAACGGTTCGGAACGGTTCGGGACGGTTCGGCCTGTCAGAGACAAATGCGATGCTTTTCCTTTCTTATCTACCTAACTTTGACCTAACCACTAACCCTGGGAATGCTTAAGACTAGATTTGCCTATAATATCATGACATTCTATGTAGCCCTAAGTCTATCTGGGGGTACACCTGCCGAAAAGTAGTCTTAAGCATTCCCAGGGCTTTCCAAAGTATCTATATAGTTCGATTTAGAATTCCGATATAGAGCAGGTATTATTCTAGTTATTCTATTTGTTCTATTCATACCATTAGTTCCGACCATTCCATTCGATCCGATCTATTCTATTCATATTTTCTTTTTTTTGGCGGCGCGGGCACGGGCGCGAGCGATGGAAAAAACTTAAATAATTCTTTCAATTTGTCTCTTTTTTCCAACCATATTTTTTAGATCCTAATAAGTCAATATCTTCAATAAATTTCATATTCTCCATAAATGTTTTTATTCGTTTCTTCTGCCTCATGCTAATACGAATATTATATCTAAATATATAATCCAAATAATCTTAATCCTTTCTCTTAAGATAAATAACAAATATTTCTCCACTCTAATCAAATTTACGATTTTATATAATTTTTTTATATCTATTTAAGTCTAATTATATCAAATACTAATTTTATAATATTCAAATCTCTTTCAAAAGAATAATATATGAATTCAATTCTAGAAATATAGTATATATATATATAATCGAATCTATTTCTAAATTAAGAAAATCTTAAAATAATATTTCCTAATATAATTCTATTAATGAAAAATAAATGAAAAAGCAAACTAATATAAAAATACTAATTCTAATCGAAATTTTTAATCTTGAAATTAATGGTTAACATATAGTCGAACAAAAACAAACAAAAAATAAATTCAAGATGTATCTTTATAGAATAAAATAAAATTCTGATATGAAAATTCAATTTTATAAAAAAATCCGAAATATATATATATATAATATATGTATATATATATATATTCTCTTTGTTAAGTTTTATTAATTTGATCAATCGGTAATATCCAATAGATCCAGAAAGTTGAATTAAAATTCGGCAGGCTTCAAGATTCCGTGTCTACGGGACAGATTAATAATTCGATAAATCTGCCTTCGAAGTCTCCTGGCAGGTTCAATTAGTTGTTCCAATTATTTTGGTCGCCTCAGTCCGGCTTGAATATTAAATTCATCAAGGAAGGGGTCCTTGATCGGGAAGCAACACCTGCAACCCCGGCCTCTGATTCCGAAAAACGGAGATGAAGGGTCAGTGAAGACACCCGTCTCTGTTCGACGGTGGACTCATATTCCCCCATCACGTCATCCACGACGTCTACAGTTCCATGATGCGTCTCCAAGCTTAGGCGCTCACCATAATGCATCAAGACATCCTGTGCCACATAGATAGCTTTCGTGATGCTCGCGCCCATGCCGTGAATCACCACCTCTCGGTGGCCTTCACGGTCGAAGAGTCGCCTGGAAAGCAACGTTCACGAACGCACAACACAGCTGGCGAACGCAGCTCTGAGTGTCTAGTCCCGGTGCCTTATGCGCTTGAAAAGAACTGCAAGGCTTTGATTTCGCGCCACATAGACCTTCACCACACGGCCGACTCACACTGACATCAAACTGTAAAGGACTGAGGCGATAATATCTTTCCATAGTTGAAAACATCTAGCCGAGTCTGGATTGTACCATGCGCTGTCAAGGACCTCGTTCTCTGCCGTACTGCGCACGGGAGCCCTCCTTTGGATCAATCGCGGCTCTTCTTCCGAAGGCTCGTTCACCTGCCAGAGTGTTTGCACCATCCAGCTAGGCTTGGACGACAGATCCGGACTTTAGTAGATCCAAGTAATTTCTCATACTCAAGTCGCCAAGACATGAACATGAGCAGCACGATGAAAGTGTCTGGAAAGTGTTTCCATAAAACACGCGTCGGTGTCGACACATGTCGACACGAATCCACGACACGTATTTGCATTGCTCAGTCCTCGAGTGACTACATGTGACTACGTCCAACTTACAATCCTGACGACATGCAATGGCAATGACCGTGCACCCTACTTGCACCCTAGCAACCAAGACCTTAACCAAAGCATTCGACCAGAACATCTTGGACAGTGGATACTGCATCCCGAACCACGCAAGCCAACCAATCCGGCCAACAGTTGCCAGCACCAAACGCAATCATTCCCCTGCAAGCATTAGCTCGCTTCCGGTATACACTTCTTGGCTGGGGTTTTAGGCCGCAGCGTCAAATCCCTCAACTTTGTGCGCGTCCCAGCCTGTCCCGCAGCAAGGTCCATTGCTGGCCAACTGCATCTAGCACAGATGTTGCAAAAACATATCAAAAGGACAAGTATTCTGCTCTTGGGAGGAGCTGAGGTTCTCTTACCTGATATATGTAAAACATGTTGAGAGGAGAAACCGAAACTGTCTTGCCATGGCTTGCCCGCATTGCAACCGAACCCAAGCATTCTTTGGCACACAACATCCTGCACGATAAGCTTCAGCTCTTCAGCCATCGTGCAACATCCGATTCGGGACGGAAAAGGGAAACCTTCACACTTTCTTCGCTGTGTAGAGCTTCCAGGTCTAGCTCGGCCACTGCATTTGTAGCAGAGTGGCTGATGCTCCCAGCAGGGCACGCGTGACCCATGCTGAACAGCTTGAGGTCCTACTGTTCGCCCAAAAACCCTCTGTATGATTGTCGGAACAAAACCTTACACGAAAAGTATGTCACGGGGTTTTGGAGCGTGGAAAAAAACTTTGTTCAGTCGTTCACCTGGACATCTTCGCCTTGGCCACAGACATCTGTTGCACCTCTTCTGCTATCCTCTGCTCTGAAAAACCAAGCTGGCAAGATCAGGCAAGTGGCAGACACCTCAGGTGCTGAAAGCTGCCTGTGAGGCATAGTCACCGAGGCTTGAAGCATCCCAGTCCTTGGCAGTTGCGACGCATGGTTGCGGATACCCAAGGCGAACCTCAATGTGTCGGATCCTCATTACGCCGAGACTCCCTTTGGGGATCTGTGGCATCGCTCTGCCTGCTACACAGCCAGTCTCTTCTGACGAAGGCTGGTCGGACACTCTCTGCGACAAACCGGCCTCCATGAACAAAACATGCACAATGGAGCTGCCCAACGTGGGCCGACAATGCTCTGTAAGCATCCCGATGGGGTTGCACGTGGCTGTTTGCCGTCACAGCCACCGCCACATCAACCCCCTAATTCACCCATTGCCAAAGCAGAACGGATGGGGCACTAGCTCAAGCATGATCGAGGTTTCTCGATCCCCCAAGCTGTTTCGGCTTTCGCAGCAGCAAGGAATCTGTGCAAGGAATCTGTGCAATGCACTAATTAGTGCTTTCAGCTGACATCCCTTTGCCCAACCGGAGCTGTGCATTGTCATGCAATCTCACGCGTCATCTGCATAAGCAGAGCACGCGAACATCTCGTCAAGCCTGTGGCAAAGCAAAAGCAAGGGGTCTCCAAAACCAACGACACCGAGCCCGCCCCGCCTGTCTAGAGTCATTACCAAAGCTCTGGCATCACGGTCCCCTGCACCGTATGTGATTACCACGGTGTCGCTGTGCACCTCAGAACATCATTCAGGGCGAAAGCTGCTTCCCTGGACGCGGTGTTCATGCATCCACCTTTGAGTCTCTGACAGCAAGGCCGCTTGCAAAAGCAAACGGGACACCACCTCACAGCCCGTGAGCAGATCGGGACGACGAAATCGAAACTCTAGCGGGCTTGCTTTCCGCCTGGAGTTGCAGCTGCTTCCGTCAAAGGCAATTTCGATGAGAGCTGAAGCATCATGAACGGTGGCTCTGCTCCGAAGCGGTACCTCAAGTTTCAGGTTCCAGGTATAAAGATCACATGCCTACATGTCGAACGGTGCCATCCCGCATTGAGGTTCGAACGCGTGGTGGGCATAACCTGAGCATGACAGCAGCTCTCAGAGTGATATCCGTGATACAGCATGACTTTTGCAGTACGTGAACTCACCAGGCAAGTCAAGCAACGACCCGTGGAAGTGTCGAAGATATGCAACAGAGCCAGATAATGCGGCCGTGCCAAACTGGGTGTTGCCTCCAAGTAGCTTGAACTTTTGTGCAACCACTTAAAGGTCAAGCATATACCCTTACTTGCCCACGTCTCCTGCGAGTTGTTCACGTACACAGCTTGTGCGGAACCTCGGATCCTGCATGGGATTAACAAGCAAAACACTGATCTTCACATGCGAGCCAATGTATCTAGACAGTTGGTAATAAACAAACAAAAAGCACCTGCCTAATTGGTAGGTGAACTGCAGTGTCTTGGCACGGACAACTAACCGGCACGCCGATACACTCCGACCGGGCGACCGAACCGAGCACGATCCGGACCAGACCGGGACAGTTCTATATGTGCGTGCGCTGCGTGCATGTACAGATATTTTTACGTATGTCTGTATATATGTAAACACGCATACAAATGTGCGTGCGGACGCATTGGACACATGAATACTGGACTGGGACACGGACCGGCACACGGCCGGGACACGACGGAGACTGGACGTGGACAACGACCAAACCGTCGACCAGAACAACGACCAAAATGCCGCGGACACCAACGACACGGACAGGGACACGACCCTGACACGAACAGGTCTCATGATCACGCGGACACCGATACGACTGAGACACGACCGGAACACGATTGACACCGATCAGAAGACTGGGACACTGACTAAGACACCGACCGACCCGCCGGCCACGACCGAGACGACACTGTCCTGGACCACCCGGACAGCTGACAAGCGGCCACGCCGATGACGGGAAGCCACCAGGACACTGACGGTAACAGTGGCACCCCCGGGACACCACTCGGTCGCACCAACCTTCACCGACGGGACACGACCACAACACGACCTGAGCACGACCGGCACAGCTCGGGACACCGACCACAAAAAACAGACTGGGCACACCGACCAGGGCCAGAACGACCAAGATACCGATGCAAACACCGATCAAAACGACATGGACACGACGGAGACACCGACCCAGACACGACCGGGACACCGACCACGACTTATAGCAGGACCAGCAGCAAAACTGCCCGTAGCTTCAACTAACACACAGACGAAAACGACAAGAAAAACTGATGGGGTACGCCGAACACAACATCAGCCGCGAAGTGACCGGACAACGACCAGGACACCGATCGGGACACGTCCGGGACACCGACCGGAATGGACCTTTGATGTACCGCTGTTTCCTACTGGCCAATTATGCTTCAACGTCGCCGCTGTTAACCCGCCCTGTGTGGGGACGCCGACTGACTGATTGACACTGCAATCTGGCTTGAAGCTCGGACGGGCCCAGCTATCCGTGCCAAAGATTGCCCTGCATTGCAGGGAACGCCAGTCTCCTGTGTATTGCCCACACCCTGCGAAACCATGCGGACAAATCGTTATCATGTTTCAGACTGATTAGTTTGCGTGTACCTTGCAGACAATCTATGAAGAATCTGCACGGGTGAAAGACGATGCCAGCCTGAGCTCAACATCTTGTCTCACATTAAACAAGGGCATCTGGGGTCAAGCGGTAAAAGTTGTCAACCATCCGCTAGTGTGCCAATTCCTCCAAAAGCCGTGAACACATGAATCACGCCACAACATGGCTCAAGAATCGCTGCTCATTTGGTTTCAAGAGTTGGCCTTCCACGTGTAGTAATGCAGTAAAGGCTGCATGTACCGAAGAAGCCAGCGGATGTGGTGGATAATCAATAAAATGATTACAGGCGACAACAGAAGAGAACACCACCCGCAGAAAAGATATGATTACGGCCGCTCGACTTTATGTTCTGTTAACGAGATTTGACGAGTAGGCCCATTGCTTCAACTGTTGCCACAGTGTGCCAGGCCTGACGTGGGGGTTTTCCTGTACCACTCGCTGCAGCGGACGGAAAGTTGTGCTAAATACCTTCGCTGACAGCTGCACCGACTTGGTTCTAGTACTCGAGCAACCACACTGGAATGGAATCTGAGTTCCGGCCTTCTCGCTTTGTCCATCACTCTGTGATGACAGAACAACGTGCGGAAGTGGAGTATAGATGAAGTATACGGACTCCTGATACACGAACGGAATCCAGTTCCTCGCGCGGCAGGGTGGCTCTCTAGGGTTTGAGGGCGGTGGCATTGTGCTTGACATGCTGGGATGGTAGCACAAACTTTTCGAGTTTGGGATCAAGGATCTTCTCAGCAACGTCGCTTTGGCCGTAGCTTAGGCGGTGCGCAGCGTTGGGAATGGCAGGCTCCACCGGGTTGACTCCGGTAGACAGGTACCTTGAGGCCAGCCAGAGCCGGTCATACGCAAGTTCGCATCGGTGCTGCTGAGTCACATCTGGGTCACGGCATCCGCAAAGCCTGAAGCAGAGGTTAGGTAAATGTCTGAGTCGAATCGGCCCAGTTCTGGGTGTCAACCGCATTCATGGTACGGGGGGATAGAAGACCCCGGACTGGGGAACCAAAGAAGCAGCAGATGGACAGAATGGAGATCTGTCTCGAAACAAGCAGGCCGTGAATTCACCACCGCTCGAGAATACAGGTTGCGCCTAAGGAAGTAAGGGAGTCGGCTTAAGGGTATTTGCCACGTGCTGGCCTTGATTGTTTTTCCGGCACGTTGATGAATCTCCGTTGGTGGGAGGCTTCGAGTCGAAAGCAAGCGCCAGACCACTGTCGCCGGCACGAAGACTCACCACCTAAAGGGACATGATGACATGATCCGAAAACATGCCAAGTCCAAGCATGCAGCAAGGCAACGCGAAGCGGACAGCAAAATAACACGACAACAAGGCAGCACAGCTGAAGCAATGGATTTGCCTTGGGATCTTCTGGACCGGTGACGACATGTCGAATCAGCGTGTTGTTGCTAGCGATCCAGGTTTCTGCGATGCACAGGTCCTCCCATCTGCCACCTGAGCACCGGGAGGTTTAAGTTTAATGGACTTCTGCATGTTTTGCTCTCAAAGCTCCCTGACCTGTGGAGGTGCGCAGGCCGCTCCAAGTCTGCATCGATGTGCCCACCAAAGGGCTGAGGCCGGCAGTGGGCCATTGCTTCCAGATCTCCATGTCAAGCGCCCGGCTGCCGATGATCACATCGGAATGCCAAATCTGGTTGATGAACACCGCATCTCCCTCGCCCTCAGGGCCGCTGTAGCGGCCGTTGCTCTGTGTGGTCTCGCGCCTGTGCCTCCTTGCAACGATGAACACCTCACCATCTCTGATGGCGAGGGACGGGTTTATGATCATTGCACCAAGATGCTGGCCTTCTGAATCCGACAACTCGAGACGCATGTCCTTGGTGCGCTCATCAATATATTGCTGAGCCGGGATCTCTGGCATGAGTGCATCTGCCGAGGGATCCGGAAGGAAGCTGAACCCGACGAGGCAGGCGGCCAGGATGAATGGGACGACAAGACGAGCTTTTGTATGGGACGCCCACCACTTCTGAATAGGTTGTTGAATGGCTCGTGCAATGAAAAACGCCGATGCATAGGTGAAAATCAGGAACAGGGGAATGTTCACGAGACCAACCTGAGGCCACACTGCGAGGCAGAGAAACTGGAAAACGTAGACGGCATAAGAATAGTTCTCCAGGAAGTCCAGTTTCCTTAGGATGGCAACATGTATGCGGTGTCACGTTCAACTTGGGCAGAAGCCGACAACAAAAAAGCCCGTTGTAAGTGCTCCGAGCAGCGAGAAGGCATAGGAGAAGAGGGGAAGTGGCAAACTGGGCAGCCCGGCCAGGCCGAACAAGATCATGGCTTGGAAGGGCAGGAGCACCGAAATGCGAGCGGAGAGCTTGTAGCCCCAGAGCCTGGCCTGGAAACCCTCCACACTGAAGACGAGAATCAGAAAAAGGTATCCCAGAGGTGCCACAAACTGCAGGGCGATGAGGTATGGGTTTCGGAAGGAGTCCGGAGCAGGACCACAAGCCAAAGCCTTCTTGTCAAGAAGCTGTCTGAGCTTGGCCAGCAACATGCCGAGGATGAAGACGTGGAAGTAGCAAACTGGGTGGAACTTTAGCATCACGACGCCGATGCTTAGTGCTGTGTCGGTGCTGAGGAAAGTGTGTTCCTTGTACCAATCCACCGGCTGATTTGCCATCACCGGAATCAACACCAGAAGCCACGGCAAGAAAAAGAAGAAGGCCATCAATGCGACAGTCTTGATCAAGGTGATGTTCTTGAGACAATAGGACAGAGGCTTGAAGAAGAACCAGTACACGACCATACAGCTCAGGAACCAGCAATGCATCTGGAGTGCATTCTCTGTGAAAGTTGGCCACCAAGCTTGAAGCAGGAAGGACTGCGCGAGCAAAGTCGGCCATTCTGCAGACATGGTGCCAAAGCTCTTCTGCATGATGAAGGCTGGGATCAAGGAGAATGCATACAAGGGGTAGATTGTCGTGCTTCTGCGCAGAACATATTGAATCATGGTCTCCTCCTTCGGGTTCTTCAGATATGCAGAGAAAAGCACGAACCCAGACAGCATGAAGAACCAAGGCACCCAAGTGAAGCCCCACCCAAAGAAGTACACAGGTTCCGTCACCCCCTTTGCAAAGAGGTGGCCCAGTACAACGTGGGTCGAGCCCATGAAGCGTGCGAGGCCGAGCGGGTACTTGTTGGCAGCCTTGCGTGTCTGCAACATCTTCGCGAGTCTTTCTGTAGCCAACGTGTCCTGCGCCAACGCAGGTGCTTCCCCCTTCTCCAGCTCCGTCACCTTCTGCTCTGCGACCTCTGCTGGCTGGGTCGGCGAGGGCTTCGCCGGAGTCTCCTCTACATTCGCCATCTCCTTCGCCCCCTCCACAGCATGACTCCGCTTGGATTTGCTGAGCTCCACCGCTGCTTCTGACTTTACATCCAGATCGACGTGGCTGATACACTGTTTGGAAGACGCTGCAGATACAACATCAGTGAGTTCGCCTGCACCTGCCTCTGAGACAGTAAGGGAATGCCGGCTTTTCGATTTCTTCGCCGATGGTGTACATGCGTCCGCAGGGATGTCCACCAATTCAGCGGAGCCCTTGGTAGCTGGTCGAGACTGCGACCTGTTTGCCGAGGCGTCTGCTGGCACCGACTCAGGTTCGTCATGAACCTGAATAGCCACTGCAGCACTGTCGGCTTCCGCCACTTTTGCCATCGGCAATGCCACCTCTGCTTTCGCTTCAGCATTCTCTGCTTTTTTTGGAGTCTTGGCGCTGCTTTGCTCGGCCTTTTTCGGACCATATTTGTCCCAAGCATATTGGACAGCAACAACACCCAGGAATGCAAGGACACTGATGAGGGGCAGAAGCCATTCAACATCTTGCGAGCACCACAAGCGGACCCGAATGCTTCCTCTGTGGCACGCATCTAAGTCCACTCGCTCGTCCATTAGAACTGGGGCCGTCAGAAACCCGGTGATGTTAACGGCGTCATCGCAAAGACCTTCGGTATTCCCAGCCATCGGAGGATCTCCGGCCGTCAATGTGCATGGAACGCTGTTCATGCACTCCCATTTCTCACACCGCGGGCCATCCAAGCAGCTGGGGTAATACTCGGGGCAATTCTCAAAGCGCGCCTCTGCACAGGGGAGTACAGCAGCTAAACGGCCCTGCAGTGTGCTGACACTTCATGCGACCGAAAGGAAAAACCCGGTGCCATGATCGTGCGCCTCGGTTCCCGAGCAGAGGTTTCCCTCCCAAACGGCGTAGGCTCCGCGGGCCGCCAGCTCGGCAGGGCACATGGCATTCAACATCACCGTCCACACCTCAAAGCGCACCAACAAAAGATAAGCTAAGCTCTGAAAAAAGAACCAGTCTGTGAGGGGGACCCTCTGAAGTTTGCGAACTTGTACCACACCGCCTACTACAAAGACTGTGCTACCACTAATCGTAGCAAACATGGCACGTGGCGAAATTTGCTGCATCTTCTACATGGTGCTAGTTGTCCGGAAGCAGGCTTAGGCCGTTCTCAGCATAGCGGTGTAGTGCAACCTCTTGCGGCGAGATGCCCAAAGATTCAGCATCTGCGAACCGTGGCCATTGACGACCTGCAATCTGCACTGTCAAGCTAACTGTAGCAGCGAACTAGGACCACCAGGAGGGAAAGGGCCCTAGTTCGCATTGCATAGCCTCCTCTGGCATGGCGCCACCCAGTCTGAAGAAGTCAATGAGCCGAAAGGACGAAGATTGCCGGCCGGCCATGGCCTGCTCGATGTAGGCATTCATGACCTCAGCTTTTAAAAAAGAATTCGTCTCAAGATGAGGCCTTTTCCCCGAAAGCCGTGGAAAGAAACAGTGCAACTCGACCTGGAAGTTCTCGTTGTCACGCACGCCATTGGTCCATGAAATGGTCCTTGGTGACAGTTCGCTAACGCAGCACTTCGAGAGATTCTTCCTTCCAGGGTCTGCGGATGAGTCTCTGCACATTACAGCCAAGCTCGGCCGCCCGTCCGCTGCCTGTGCAGAAGCTGTCCATCTGAACGAAGACCTCCTCCATCTCGTCCTGTCCGTTGACGGGACACAGTGTGTTCTGGCGTCCCGCATACATTTCGTTTTCTGGCGTTGGCAGGATGAAACACATGTTTGGAAAGGCTGCGTCCTTGAAGACTTGGATTGCGGGATCCCTGTCCATATCGAGGAGTTCCTGCCTGGGGCAATAATCCTCCTTCGTGACGCTGCAAACATTGTACCAAGCCCCCACTTGCGTCACCACGGCCACCTGTCAGCTGAGAGCACAGATGCGTTCGTTCCGTCTGCCTGAGCTTTTTCCACAGGGTTTAGGGTCTGTTCAAAGAAGGCAAAGGAAGAGGATCAGGCATGCTCGCTTGCATCATCATCAGGTCCAGCATGGTATCAATCTACTCGAGAACTGCACTCTCTAGACGGCGAGATTGCAGCACACGCGACAAGGCAGTAGTCTTCCACTTTAGCTTGCGTTCGTCACCGAACGTGGCTTCGTGCATCCTTCCATCACAGACGTGCTTCTGGGCTGTTCTTCGATGTTTCCCGTCCGGGTTCAGAGCTGGCTGTTATCCCTTGTCTCTGCCTGCGAAACAAGCTTTTACTTCTCACTTCGACTTCACGGCCGTGAAGCCCGTGAGGAAGAAGAGAGACACGTCTCCGCTTCGCTCCTTTTGTCCATTCTTCCCCGCTGAATGGTGAGCTCCCATCCCTCCGGGGTTGACTCATCGAAGACTCTGGGAGTCCGGATACTTTGACAAACATCGCGAGTTCTCTTGCAGCACGACTTGTCACCACATGCTTTGCGCAACCAGCACATTCAACCCCGAAACAAACGTGGCCTCGACTGGGCTGCTCAAAGGGTCTTGAGTTTCGACGTTAGGATGCAGTGTTCAGGCTCGAAGCAGCAAAAAGGGGACAGGAATAGCTACGACAGAGAGAGAATACAGAGACACGAAGACAGAGAGGTGGATAGGATGACAATGCCAAACATCAAAAACATGAAAACGGCACAGGACTGCGTGGCAGACGAACAAACAGACAGACTGATAGATAGATGTATAGCTATATAGATAGATAAACAGATAGATAGATAGATAGATAGACAGATAGGTAGACAGATAGATAGATAGATGATAGATGCATAGATAGATAGATAGATAGATAGATAGATAGATGGATGGATGGATGGATAGATAGATAGATAGATAGACAGATAGACAAATAGACAGATAGAGAGATAGGCAGATAGATAGATAGATAGATGGATAGATAGATGGATGGAAGGATAGATACATCGAGAGATAGATAGATCGAGAGATGGACGGATAGACAGACAGACAGACAGACAGACAGACAGACAGACAGACAGACAGACAGACAGATCGACACATAGATAGATAGGTACATAGATGGATAGATAGACAGATAGATAGATCGATAGATACATAGATAGATAGATAGATAAATAGGTAGGAAGGTAGGTAGGTAAGTAGGTGCGTAAATAAGTAGAAAGACAAAGAGACCCTCTGACAAGGAACTTGATTAGCAAGTCCTTCAATGATTCTTGCCTTGGCAGCGCTCCATACCGTGTCCTCATTTACCACCTCTAAAGCCAAAGAAGTCCTCAGCCACTCAGCCAGGCAGCAGGCGCATGTCCTCTCCCTCGCTTATCTCTTGGTGGGCCAGAGCACAGAATCGCACAAAATTCCTCTGCCCCCATGCCTTTGCGAACCCACATTGGTGCCTTTCGGAAGGGAATAAACGGGAGTATCTAGAGTTTCCCCCAACCAGCTTACAAACGATGTGGCAAAACAACAAGGGTGATGTGCATCATAAACCAATTCCACCTTGACGGCTTCTCTCTCTGGCTCTCCCGCCCTCTTGATCACACTGGCTTTTCCATGCATACAGTCAGAACCCTTGTCGAGCGTCCGATACCAAAAGAAGGAGATGAACATGGTAATTCGAACCGCCCCAGCACCTCACGCAGCAAGGCACAAAGTCTGTAGAGTGACAACTAGACCTCGAGAAGACCAATTCTTGCCTGCCGTGGCACTGTATGGAGGTGCTGACGACAGCAGATTTTCAATGGCCGTTTTGCACGCTGCTCGGTTTTGATTCGCAAGCGAGATGTCGACTTGCCTCCGGCAAGAAGAACTCAAAGTCAAGCAGGAAAGAGGCACTCTGCTTTTGACGAGCTGGTTAGGTCAATAATCGCATATTCTCTGAAAGCTGTTCAAAACAACACTCGACAACACCTCGGGCCGAACACAACGGAAAGATCAGGACGGTCCAGATTGAACTGTTGGCATTCTGTGCGGCTGGGTGGTCGCAGTGCTGTGTCAGCATGCCTGCACTCAGGAAGCTGATTGCTGACCACAGCCCAATGCGTGACCTTGGCTTCTGGTAGGCGACGTGTTGAGTTCGTTACAGCAAACAAAGCCTGTCTCTGGAAGACCTGAAACAGAAAGGAGGATAGCAGCGGCTACTGGTAGCACAAAAGCTTCAATATGTCGAGCCCCAGTGCTGTGCTTCCGGCGTCCCTTTTGTGCAAACAAGCTTGGTACACAAGCACGCCAGACTCCTCCAAGTCAAGTATTCCTGTCGAACACCCTGACTGAGGCTCTGCTGCTGTCGTGTGGCTTGTCCGTTCTCGATGACAACATCTGCAACCGCAGAAGCACCAATCATCTCTCCGTCTCGCTGGACATGGTACTCATCGGGAGCGAGGAAATTTATGAGATTCCCAAACTCCAGCAAGGTGTTGGATGAGCCAGTCATCACAATCCTTGCTGGCAAACATGACTTGCCTTCTTGGAGAGACAAGGAAGGCTTGTAATACCACGTCATGTTACGATGCGATTGAAGCAAGATGCCAGCTTCCTTGCAAGCACTGTGTTGCCTGCGCCTTTTCATAGAGGTTGTAACGGCAGCCTGGCACCCACATGCAGCGCAGGTCAAAACACTGACATGAGGTTGCAACAGGCCTGCGTCCAAGTTGAGATTGCCTTGAGAGACATAACCTGACAATTGCAGCATAGTTCAACGGAAGCTTCGATGCATCTCGCGCTGGATGACGAATTAGACTTTCCGGGCATCGCTGCTCTCTGCAAGTTCTCAAGAGCAGTCAAGTGAAATGGGAGCACCAAAAAAGACAGTGCACACATTGCACGCAGCTCACCTACGACGATGGCCTGTCACCGGCGGAACTGCTACACTGGCATCGCAAACAGGTTTGTTTGCATCCACGGAGATCACCACCTGCAACACAGTGATGAAGCACTGCAGCCAACCTCAATGATTTGCGCAAGTGGTCCAATGCCCTTTGTCAGACCTCCATCTGTGCAACGGCAACGGCATGCCCTTCGTTTGTTCTCTTCATGTCCTCCGCCAGAGCTTGTCCTCCTTTGATACCCACCAGTGCATAGCCCCCTCTGAACGAGAGACCTTGGAACTCACACACATCGCAGCAACAGTCGGCTCAGAAACTCTTCACCTGTCATAGCATGTTCTGCATCACTTTGCTGAGGAGTCTGCCGTCAATCATGGTGGCGCCGCATGTCTTTATCGCAGATTTCGCTGTGTCTGTCAGATTGATAGAGGCCTGCATCTCAGAATCTAAACCATCTCATGTCCACAAGGACAAGCTTCCCGTGCCTCGTCACGTGCACCGATCAGAACCATGGTACCATCCTCGATGGCATCGATGTATGTAGCCAACGCATCGGAACCGGCACGCATCGTGTCGAAGGTTTCCTTGAGCTGAGTCGGCTTCAATCAAGGCTTGCTGAGTCTGTCTCTCTTCTAGCCAGGCTTCGGAGTCTTTTCGAGTCCCATCCGGCCGCACCGTGACCACAGTCATGCCGCGACCTGGCCTGGCACCGCTGTGAATCTTGGACAGTAGCCCCTCCGCCCCGGTCCCCCCCCTCCCGGCAGTCACCCTGTGACGGGGTTCTTGAGTGGGAAAAGCTAGAGGTACGCAACCATTAAAAGCAAGCAGTGCAAGGACTTTGGCACACACGGGCTGAAACAATGGTAACAATAAGAAGAATAACAATAGAAGTGGTGGTAGTGGTAGTGGTA
>CAJNJA010025186.1:0-17819 GCA_905231915.1 Symbiodinium necroappetens | reverse complement strand
GTAGTGGTAGTCCTAGTAGTAGTAGTAGGAGGAGGAGGAGGAGGAAGAGTAGGAGTAGGAGTAGGAGTAGGAGTAGCAGGAGTAGGAGTAGGAGTAGGAGCAGGAGCAGGAGCAGGAGTAGGAGTACGAGTAGGAGTAGGAGTAGGGGTAGTAGTAGTAGTAGTAGTAGTAGTAGCAGCAGCAGCAGCAGTAGGTACGTACGTACGTACGTAGTACTAGTAATGAGAATAATAAAGATATTAGTACTAGTAACCAATAGGAACATATTGAGAATTTATGAAGAAGAACAAGAAGATCAATAATGATAATAATAATAATGATAATCCAAGCGCAATGGCCGAGCTTCTGAAACTTTGAGCCCAAGGGGCGCCGAGTAGAAGTTCACGCCGTTGGCGAAAAAAAGCGCTTCGTTGCCATCCGCAAAGCCAGCAGATCGCCTAGGCTGTAGGTTTTGGGCCTTAAGGCTTGGGGTTTAGGGTTTCAACTCGCGCATAAGACCAAGAACCGTGGTTCTTGATTACCAGCTGGCACCTTCTGCGATCAACCTAATCTATGCTGCTTTCCAACAAACAACGCTCCTCGTGCCATGTCACACACCGACATCTGCCATATCTTTCGCTGCTGTCTCACAACAGTCCGTTTCATTCACACTCCTCACAGTCCTGAGCTATGCTGCACATGGGATACAAACGGAAACTGAGGCGCTGAGGTTTGTGGAACTTGTCGATATGCTGTCAGGACACCACATACTGCCACGTTTCAGGACGAAGCCCGAAGGGCACGTCAGCATAGCACCTTGGAGGCTGCAGTCACGAAACGACAGCAAAGATGTCGTGTCATCACGGGAATCACCGAAGGATACTGCCGCTTCTGCGTGTCTCACCGCGTTTTCGCTTTACTGAGTCAAGATGGCAAAAAAAAAAGCATGTCTCAATAGAACATGCGCTCATGCACATCGCGATTGCAAAATTTCCACGGGAAGTAGGTTGTGCGGATTCGGAACGTTCATAGTCAACCAAAGCGACGGGGACGCGGGAGGACGGTGATGAATTTCCTTTACTCGCTGTATCACCGTCCGCCGACAACGTTGGCTGTGCTACCAACAATGTGTTGGTGGTTTGGAAGCCTGGTTTAGCTGGTTTAGCCTGGTGGTGCCAGCAGCAAAAACCAGTCTCCATATCCGGAAGCAGACTGCCTTGCCGTCGACTCACAAGTGCAGTGGTGCTTTCAACAATGTGTTCTCCGCCTGAAGGCTTATGAGTTGCTTGTTCGCAGGTGGTGACGAGAGGTAGCCCAGACCCTCCTCTGAATCGAACCATCATGTGGTCACATTCGGGAGGTGCCGGGAAATGTGCGGTGGCTGGGGCGGTTATGTATGCCTGCAATGAGAGAACGAAGCATATACATATAAAATGCCCGAGCAGCGCGCACTTGAAAATGCGCGATAACCGACTGGGCTGGATGCTTTGCGTGAGGTCCAGCGCACAACTTGGGAGTTGATTGCTGCGCGGCCAGAACCCCGACTTAGCAATCTCAGCAGTTCTCTCGGACGCACAATGCTCGACATATGCTGCTGGCCTTGTCGCCTCCAAGCCTCAACCCACCCATAGCTTGAAAGCATACCAGCATGCCCCACAAACCGGCAGCATGAGCGACTTGTTCTCGAAGCACACGCGACGCAGTCAACCAGCCAAAACAGTGCAAGAATGCAAGATGC
Source organism: Symbiodinium necroappetens (assembly GCA_905231915.1). NCBI lineage: Eukaryota > Dinophyceae > Suessiales > Symbiodiniaceae > Symbiodinium > Symbiodinium necroappetens. The sequence continues at coordinate 16,102 of CAJNJA010025186.1, read as the reverse complement.
TTCGGTTAGAAGCCTGAGGAGCAGCCGGGCCTTGTGAAAGGCTTTAGATCTGCACAGTCTGCAAGCGAACTTTGCGAGCTCAGCCGAGCTGCACAAAGAAGTCAAAGTGGTCGTCGTTGTAGTGGTTGTAGTTGTAGTCGTTGGGGTTGTGGTAATGACTGGAAGGCTGTCAGCACCTAGGCTGCTGGTGAATGACTTTGAGCTGCACGCAGCTCAGGCAAGCGGCTGTAGATCGCTGTCGCCACTGCGATCGGCCCACCATCTACAAATGCCTGGCGAAAGTGGGCAAAGGCAAATCCCAGAATGTTGCCATGACCTATGAACCGTCCGCGAAGGGTCAGGCCGGAGCAAATGAGCTACAAGCGGAATAAATCGGAGTTCGTCGTTCACCAGATGCAAAGGACATGCAAGATGGCAGTTGAGCACTGCAAAGCCACTCATCTGCCTACGCCGTTTCGGTTTCGCACGAACCTTTGTGATGAGGGCACGTGGTACAGAGTCAGTAACGAAAACAACCTAGATCTCACAGTTGGACTGCAGTGTTTTCGCGAAAAGCATTTCCATTTGGGCTAGTGCAACCTCCCGATGGGAATGCGGAAACTGTAGATATCAGTTCAACAACTGGAACAGCTAAGCAGCCAAACCACATTGGGGCTTTCCAACGTCAATCAGCTGGACATAGAAACGCCAACTACGGAATAACTAGCCAAACCATGCCAAACCCGTAACACTCAGCCAGACGACAATGACACCTCAAGGTCAGCAGCTGAGACTGCTTACATTATACCAATCGCGGCCTGCTCAGCCAAGGCAGGGCCGTCTTTGATACCAACCAAGGCATACGAACCGCGATAGCTGAGGCCTTCGATGAAATCAAGAACACATTAGTAAACTTGCTGCAACATTTCACGAGGCACGGGCTGTCGATCAAAGTTGACCCACACATTCTCATCGCGTCTTTGGCTGCTGCACTCATGTTGCCTTGGACAAGATCAGAAACATCGGCATGGAGATCGAAGTCTGCCGAGTTGCAAGGAAAAAGTGCTGTTACCGAAACATGCGAGTTTCCTGCCATGACGCACACAGCACACGAAAGACAAACCCCGAACGAACAGACGCGATACAACTGCGACACATGTTCAACAGACCCAGCAGGGCAGTAGGGTAGCGCAGCAGCTTGTGTCGACCCTTGGCCGGTCGCCCGCGCTTCAGACCGGAAACGGAGCGCTTCCCTTGCAAGAAATGCATAGTTGCATCACTTGTTCTTCTTCTTCCTCCATGTCTTCCATGAAACTGCCCTTTGAAACGCATTTCTTCCGGCTCGTACAGTACCTCACTGCACTTAGCAAACCACCACCATGAGCAAACAGCAAAGAGGCACGGACACCAAGCCATCAGCCAGCGCACAACGAAGGCTGGGCTTACTCTAGCACCAGCTTGACGACGACACTGCAGCACCCAAACCGATGTCGTACATTGCAGCGCTGTAAACACACGCGGCACTGATGCCGAGAAAAACAAGCGAGGCAGTTGCGACATGCATGTGTGCACTAAACTGGTTTCCTGAACGGATGAAAAACTTCAAGCTTTGCTCGAACACTGCGAACATTGTCAGCGGCCAGAAATGTTCAATCGCTCAACGCATTCCAGGCAAGGTGCTGGAGGCTTCATCACGCACCCCAGCGAGGACGAGTGAGCCACTGCTGAGGCCGGCGATGTGAGCAACGAGTGCCTGCAAAACTGAGCCGAATACCGCAAGCTACCACATGGGTCAAGAAACACCGATGCGAAATGCACGGCAACGGCCTCTGATCCGACGGCATGCGTGTCGAAAACGTTGAAAGAATCCATGACACCACCCTAACAACGAACGAAACTGTGAGAGCTCGATGAACTATCATCGCTTAGATGCTTGAACAGCATGAACCGAGCACAAGCTTGGACAGGTTCATGGAATGCACCCGCATGGGTGCATGTCGAGCTGAGGCCACAACGAGGCGAACCACCGCGATGTTCATGCCACGGCCGGTCTGGACGTCCAGCACGTGGCCATCAATAGAAAATTCCACAAGATTGCCATTGCTCCTGTGACGGGACTAGTAACTAGTGAAAGGTCGCGATAAGCATTGCACGATTTGGCAGATGAAATGCATGACAATTCCTGGAAGTGCTTGTCACTGTCAAATTGTGACTGATTGTCTGACCTCGGCTCGAATCTCGTTTCCGAGTGGATTCCCACATCGTCGAGGCAGCTACTGACTGCACTTTTGGTCGATTGGTTTTCGTTGTCCCAAGACGTGCTTGCCAATGAACTGTAGAGTGCGGTCGCAACAGCGATGGGGCCACCGTCCACAAAGGCCTGCACGCAGGTCAGTAGTTGTTTTACCAATCGGCCATTGCGATATGAAGCGACCTGCTCAGCCAATGCCGCTCCATCCTTCACACCGATAAGAGCATAGGAGCCACGATAGCTCAAACCTTGAGACATTGCTGAAGCTCCGTGCATGGCACGTTGAAACTGTAATGCTGCAAGCTGCCTCACGCCCTGATCCCCGCACGCTTCAGGAGCCCACTGTCAATCAAATTCGCGCCGCATGATCTGATCGCATCTTTGGCGGCCGCACTCATGTTGCCTCGACGAAGACAACAAAGCCGGCCAAGTAAACCCAAGCCCAGGCTGCACATACTACAAAATTTGGATCTAGACTGAGCAATCAGAATGCTTCAGCAAACTCACAGTTCTCCTCATGGCAGCACTCCAGAAACTTTAAGCAAAGCTTCCACAGCCGCCGCCAGGTTTCAACAATAATATCCCAGGCACGATTATTAAGCAAAAGCGAAGCCCATGTGAGGCCAAGCGTCTGGATGCTTCGTCCCTCACGCCCATGAGCACCAGTCTGCCGCTGTCCAGTCCCTGAACGAAAGCCACGAGGTCCTGGCGTCACTGAATGCCCCTTACTGCAACGTTGGGGCTGCAAAGCTGAAGCCCAGAGTGCTCTGGGCACTTGTGGCGCTGCCTCCGAGCCTGCTGCGTGCGTGTCAAAGACTTGGAAAGAGTCCAACGACCCATCCTCACGAGCTTCTCACGCGTGCAAGGAGGCGAAATCCCTATCTATCCTTCATCCCGCAGCCCTCTCAACAAGCACAGTGTACGTATGTGTGTGTGTGTGTGGGGGTGTGTAACCCAGCAGATCCCCTGTCGGTTGCGCGAGCTGTCACAGATGATTCCCGTGAGATGATGACGATGATGATGATGATGATGCTGATGAGTGATGATGATGATGGTGATGATGATGATGATGATGGCGAGGATGAGGATGAGAATGATAATGGTGATGATGACGGTGATGATGATGATGATGATGAGGATGATGATGATGATGAGGATGATGATGATGATGACGATGACGATGCGGATGATGATGATGATTGTTAGTATGATGATGATGATGATGATGATGATTATGATTGCCCCAGCCTTTCCACGACAGACAAAGATCGCACTACAAGGTGCTACAAGTTTTAACAACAGCCGTGAAAAAGAAAATGAAGGAAGCATGACAATCATGTCGAGATGCATGCCGCGTGATGCAAACTCTGACTCACCCGCTTGATGCCACTGCACCGTGGATAGGCGCATTCAAACTGCGAAGAAGCTCCAGCTTGCCAACCCGACAGCACCACAGCTTGTGGTTCAACAGGCTAGGCAGCCAAGCTTCCAAGTTGATGACGGCCAGGTTGACGCCGCGGGCGGTGGGCACAGTCAACGCTTCGCCGTTGATTTCGAAGCTGACAATGTTGCCGTTGCTCCTGCCACACTCAAGGCCCAAGGCTTCCGGCAATCCCCGCACCAGCTTGCCAGCGTTTTCCTGGAAGTGCTCGTCACTGTGAGATTCCTTGTAAAGTCGTCGAGTCAAAGTACACATGTGGAACAACAAAACCATTGCACCGGCCCTGACAGTGCACTCAAGCAGGTTGGTTGGGACTGTGTGCAAACCAAGACTCAGCGCAGCACCCTCTGCTACCTCGACATGTCGAGTACTCCACGGCAATTTTCTCAGAAAGTCTCGCAGGGTGCATGGGCAGCAGCCTTGCAGAGGCCAAGAGCGATCCAAAGACCTCAACTTGCTATACCCCAGAGCATGTAGTTCCGTCGCCAGAGCACACTAAGCCCACGGCCCAACATTTTGTGCAGTAACGCACTCCAAGACCTTGCTCGGGAATACGAAGCAAAGCCCAAGTGTGCAATGGCTCCCAAGGCGCCAGCTTTGGCATGGCCTTTCTTTGCAGGGACATTAAGCAGAGTTAGGCAGAGCTCTGCAGGTCCCGAAGCGTGCCTCGTCTGGAAAGAATTCGGAAAATGCCTAAACTTGTGGCCAACTCAGACTTTGGATAGTGAGATATAGTGAGCCCGGCTGCAGTGCCGTAAGAGCAGCTGTACCAAGGCTGTAAACAAAATCTTTCTGAATGTGATCATGATTCTGCCACCTTTTTGTTGTTGCGTTCGTCTGCGGCCTAGTGTCACCAGCTCGAAAACAGAAACGGCCTCACACCGATAAGACAGAGAACACAAACCATGCACACCCTAGCCTATCTGAACAACATCCTATGCACCTGTTTCAGGGGTTGCTGGCACGCTCATTCGAGTGCGATCGGAAGCAACACCCCGAAGATGTGAGACCAGCTGGAAAGACGAGAGCCTTTCCTTGCTGCAGTCAGACCTCATAAAGAATCCAAAACTTACCGTGAAATTTGCCGTTTGGCAAACCAATTCTTGAGCTGGCAACCCAGCAGTCGCTGCAAGGTCCCATGAAAACGGATACAGCTTGCTGCTTACATTATCTCAACTAGATTCCACTCACGCCCTGCGCATGTTGCATTCGCACAAAGGAGGCAAAGGAGGCATCCAGGGGCGGGTGCAAATCGCGCGTTGACCCGGCTACCGAACTTGACACCCCGAGGCCTGATCACTGAACCCTTGAAGGCCTGACTTGTGTGATCGGCCACCTAGGAGTGGTCAGCACAGCAAACCAAAGACCAATGTGAACCTGAGCTTGCAAACAAGATTGCCTGAGGGTGGAATCCGGGCCAGAACGTGAGTGTCACTGTAAAAAGCATCAGCGCTTGTGCCGGGCGACTGCCGCACCAGCTTCCAGTCGGCGCCGACTGGTCCTCCATCAGATGTCTCTGTGCCTTCCAACGGATATGTTCGCAAAACAAAAAACTAACAAGCGAGCGCCTGCTGCGCGGCTGCCATGTGGCGAGCGGCCTGGACTGTGTCGGGGTGTTTGTCCCCGAGCCTCACAGCAGCTGACCAGAATTCCCGAGACGAGCAGCGCATGCAAAGATGTGCGTTGCGCTGGCGTCTGAGATGCAGGCTGTGATCTCCGACCCGCCAGAACTTCCTGAAAGAGCTCGGCGGCCTGATGAAGAAGCTGCACTCACTCAATGATATTATCGATTATGGTTTTACACATTTTGATGCTAGCATGTTTGAAACAGTGAAATTTCAACAAAAAACAACACGTTTGAGGAAATGAGAATGCAGTTATCGTTGGCACTATCATGTAGCATTCTTGCTATATGCATTTCTGATACTACTAATGACTAATGATATACTGCACCATACACCTGTTACAATACCATACATGCCAACCAGCAAAAAATTAAATTGCTCTCCTTTGAAGGCTCAATCCCAACGATTGCAGTGCGGTCCTTGGCATACTCATCCTTTGCAAAGAGCAGGACGGCCAAATTATTTGCACCTGATTTGCAAGTTGGCATCCTGCTCTGGACGGCTGAACACGCAGTTGTGACTCAAGCGAGTCACCTGTCAGAGAGTCTGGATGCTTGTCCCCAAGTTGAGAGCGTAGTCCAGACAACACCTGACATGCGGCAGACTGCCAAGTGCAGGAACAGACTCTGGATTTGAGGCAGATTCGTCAGGTGCTATCTTTCTCGCAACAGCCTCTCGAAAGAGCGGCTCAGCTTCATCATACCTCTCGGCCTGACGCAACAGCTTTGACTAGGCTTCTACAGGATGGAAAGGGTCCGACTAAACCCCGTAAAGCTGCAAGCCTTCCAACTCCCGAGCGGGCGCCAGAGATCCCACATCCCACAAGACCACACCATGCTAGCTTCTGCGCACCTCGTGCAGCAATCCGCCCAAGCTGTTCGCACAGGTCAGCGTGTAGGAATGCTTGACCTAGGCGCACTCACAGCTCATCTGCTTGGTGCAGGGATATGTCGCCAAGGAACGACATCTGGGGTTCGTGCTCCGAGGGTGTTGCGGCAGTTCTTCAGCACTTCAACAAAAATCGACTCTGCTTCCTTGAGCAAACCTGGCACAGGCGGGCACAAGAAAAATGAAGGGAGGGAAGGGGAAGTGAAGGGAAGGAGGGAGGGAGGGAGGGAGGGAGGGAGGGCGGGAGGGGAGGCATGTGTCCATCTAGTTTACTTGAATCCTAGCAATAGTCAAACACGAAAGCAGCGACTGCTTTCGGACTATATTCTGAGTAGGCTTATGCAGTAATGAGAAGACTGGTCATGGGCCTCTACATGCTCATGGTTCCTTGGGTGTACTTTGCGCAAGTTGGTGACAAACAGAGTTGCAGGGGCTCGCATGTCTGCCGATTCTTGGAATGCCCGGAGGTTGAACAGGAGACTGCGAGATTCATGACCCTGTAAACCTGTACTCCCTGCAAAACGTCACGATGTCCAGCAACTTGTATCGCACAACAGTTTCTACATGCATTAAAATCCTCAGTACCTTCAGATCCTGCAGCATGTCTTTGTGAAAGTTTACACGGCCCTGAGATAGGATTTGTATAGTTCCCTATCGAACGCATACAGCTGCCTCCTCGGGAACGCAACTGCGATTCTTGTCATTGGGACATGAGAATGTAAGTTGCGTGGTATGTAAGGATCTGGTACACCTGCGACACAAGGCCCTTGACACTCCCAGAAACCGAAAGCAAAGAATCAAGTACTGCGGCAAGTGCATTATATCATCTTCCGCCTGAACCGAAAACAGAGAACCGACAGACATTGTACCATGCAATTAATGTTCTTGCCCCTTTGCAGGCCTCTGTTGAGCAGGCAAAGGCCTGCTCAAGAGTGTTTGGGATTGCAAATGCACTCACCGCAATCGCCCTGGGTGTGAAGATTTCTGTGTCTCATGCTGGATGCGTCCCGTGACCAGTGCAGTCTACACCCGAAGTCCAAATTCTGGCGGGTTGCCGTAGTTGTTGGCCGTCATCAAAGTGTCGACATGCGTGTCTCCCAGCAATTTTTTCCGACCTGTCAGTGCCTTCCAGGATGCCATCGCTTCGAAGTTCGTGCAGAGCCCGCCTACAAAGCCTTTGCCGCTGCGTGCCTCTTGATAGAGAAGTTCTGCGTCTACATGTTTGCCTCGGGAGCGCATGAGCCTGCAGTCGGGACACGAGAACTTCGGCAGAATGGGCAGCAGAACACAGCTGACCCTGCGAGATTATTGATGCTCGTCAGCGTGTCCCTGTGATGATCGCCGAGCCTTCATTGACCCCTTTGAAGACCGGCCAGTGGAGGGTACACAATGCAGCTGAGCCGGCAACACCTCACGGCGACCTTCTAGAGCGTCTTTCATTAGCTCTTCCGCCTCCGAAAATTCGTAGCTGACACAATCTTCCAGTGTTCCGTCCAAGTGCCTCCTGCAGCTGATTCATCGCATGCCTGGGCGACGTCAGGCAATTACAACAACCTCTCGCCCGGCTCGATCGAATAAGTGCCGGGCAAGAGCACTGCGAGATTGCTACAGCTCGTCAGTGTGTCCGAATGCTTTACTCCGAGCACTTCTCGACGACCGTCCAATGACTCTCGGAAGAGGGGCTCCGCCTGTCTTGAGACCCGTGCTTCACAGAAATATCTCTGCACTCTGCCACACTACTCCTGCTGCTATGCCACGGCTGATGGACAGGCCTTGTCCAGCCGTCCTCTTGCCTTTCACTCTAGCAGGCATCTCTTCTTCAGCTTTTCGTTCGGGCTCTATGTGTTCTTCGGTGTGCCCTCTGGTTTTATGTGTGGCTCTGCTATTTACCGGCGCAAGAAGACAATACTAGAAAGTACACGAGGGTCAATCGGTTCCTCAAAACAGGGATTGCACTGTGCGACTGCCACTAACCTGACCTGCGGGACAGGTCGAGCAAAGGGCTTACTGAGGTCTGGCGTGGTTACTTTGGCCGGTGATCACTTTGACTTCCCTGTACTGGCCCAGGAGATAGAACGATGAGCTGGATGTTTGGTCAGAATGGAAAGGTGAACTGGTGAATGGATGTCGCAACTACGATCACACCTGGTGGTGAAACGATGGCAGGACACGCTCCACACACCTGCTCTGGCATTGTGATTCGCCTGATCCCGTGCCCTACACGCACTACAAAACAAAACACAACCTGACCGATGCATGTTTTTACATGGCAAGAAACCTCTGCTGAACACATCGCTCAGCGCCTTGGAATAAGCTCACTGAATAAAACAAACAAAGTCACTCTCCAAAATAAAATGCATGTCCAGCTCCAACTTTAGCTTAGGATGCCCTGCATGGCCTGGAACAATGAGGCCAGATTGTTGGCGCTTTGCAGCCTTAGCAACAGACATTGTTGGCAACATCAGAAATACAGAGCTCACAAGCAGGTCTCGTGCGAGCTTTTAAGTCTTATGCGTGTCTGGATGCAGCAGGCCCAGCACTGCCCTGCGTCCCTCCAAAGCCGAAAAGAAGTGAGGCTCGGCCTCCCCGACTGTCCGGCGCTGCGTGCAGAAGCAAGAGGGGAAGACGCAGAGAGAGAGAGAGAGAGAGAGAGAGAGAGACACAGAGAAAGCGAGCATGCCATCGTGCAAAAGACCGCACAGAAGCAAACGAGGGCAATGTGCAGTCCTCGCCGAACCGTCCCCACGTGTAGTACCTGGGAGAAAAGCTTCAAGCTGGATGCTCCGGTGACGCAGAGAGATCAAATGGGCAGCCCCGATCTCAGACCGCAGCAAACCACCCAGGTTGTTCAGGCTCGTCAAGGTTGCAGGATCCCTGTCTCCAAGAAGTTCTATGCGACCCTGCAGAACCTTCCAGGCAGGTCAGACAAGAGACAGGGTGTCGAAGCGTCGTCAGCAGTCTATGCCACGCAGGAGAGTCACCACGTTGTACCGGAAAGCTATAGTTACTTAGTTGACTAATTGAGTTGCCAAACGCACAAAGCCACCGATTCTGCTGGGACACCCGTGGCACAATTTTCCTTCTGCCGCTTGTCGATACTCCACACGGATTTCGGGAAGGACCCATGCTCTACTTCACCTACAGCGCCCTGAAGCTGCGTCGCCAGGTCGGCTATAAGCTATTGAAGTTCGTTGGGACGGTTGCGAGTTACGAGGTGAGGTCCTGTAGATCTCAAGATTCAATGCTTAAGACCAAGGTTTGACCAAATCGTATCAAGACCTTCGGTTCTCCAGTAGCAAGACGAACATGCGACAATTGTGTGTGTGTGTGTCCACTACTGCAACGTAGCTGAAACACATGCAAACCATCTCACAACCAGCCTGCCTCTTGCAACAACCCCTCGGCTTCCTTCAGCATACCCTGTTCGTGGAGCAGCCTTGCAACGTGTTGCAAGTTGGAAAGATTACTGGTCCGAGATTCTGAAAGGACAGACCGTCACAGCCTTGCTAAAGAGTTCCCACTCTGAAGCATCTGAACATCGCGGTCGCCGAGCAGTTCTCGACATCCAGCCATCACCTCCGGCGGCTTCTACCGCAAGATCTCCCTCATCGGTGAATCTGGAACTGTGTTCGAAACTCGATCATCTATATGCATCAGCCGTTCAGCCAAGCAATACCGTGCATGAAAGTTCATCTGCACCGTTGCCACATAAGACCCCACCCATCTTAGACAAAGGAGTTCGCTTGGTGATTTCGAAGGTAGGTTATGTGCACGCGGCTCGGGCAGAGAGAGAGAGAGAAAGGGAAAGAGAGAGAGAGAGAGAGAGAGAGAGAGAGACAAAAAGAAAGACTTACACCGCCATTAGTCAATCTCGAATCACTACGAAACGTTTGCAAACATCTTGGGACATTCCATTGTCCAATACTTTAACAACGGCATCTACCTGACAAATTTCTCTCTGTTGGCTTGAGGCTACCCTCTGAAATGAAGAGACCAAGCGCTGTCACCACTGAAGGACCAGGGCCAGAGAAAGTGCAGAGGCCATGTCCAGTCTCTTACTGAAGTAGAAGGGCTTTTGGGCCTCTCTGTCGAGGTCCTCTGCCTCTTGGAGCTTCCCAAGTACCTTTCAAGGAGCTTTTTGAGCTTTTTGAGCTTGCCCCAGGACGGGAACACGGCATAGCCACGGCCTGCTTCAGACCAGCGAGGTTTACCCCGGTTTGCAACACCGTCGGATTCTTCGGACCCAGCGCGGACTGCCAGAGACCGTCGCAGAACCGACGGTCTGAAATCGCACAGCAGCTGGCCTTTTGGCCCTCATAGGCTCGTATGTACAAAGGCTCGGCCTGCATTCCAGCATCCCAAACAGAAGGAACCAAGAACTGATGAATGAGGAAAGGCACGTTGCCGCAGAACCCTTTTTCTTTCACCTGCTAGGATTCTGCGTCTGTCTGCTCCAAACAGCGCTTCCTTAGCTTGAGCTTCACCATCGCACCGCATGCTTACGAGTTGCGTAGAGGTTGCACTGGTGCAGACATGCAGTCAAGCAGCCTACCAGGCAGTGACAAATAAGCGTCGGGGCCCTTGAGGGAGCGCATCCTGAACAGCTGCAGAGACGCGGAATTTTGTCATTGATCTGTGCTGAACAGTGTTTGTTTTCCGGTCCTGTGAACATGCTCCCGGATCACGTGGCCGTTGGTTGCACCCCAAACAGAAAACGAGACCGTCTCGTCTTCGGCGCCATACTCACAACAGAGGCCAAGATACTCGTCGACCAACATTTCCGACGACGGCCCCGGACACGGAAACCCTGGTCGCCAATCGAGGGCTCGACGGAAAAGGGCTGGATCGTTGAGAAGCTGCTCTGCACACATGATGCCCTCACATTGCGTTGCCTTCAAGTTCCTTGGCTGGGCATTCTTTGGAGATGAGATCCATGTCTGGCACTGGACACATGCATCCACGTGCATGAACTTTGCAAAACTAAAGAACTGCCAGGGTTTTCGAGAGTTTTCTCAGACATCGTGCTTCCGGCTACACTGTCCATGTCCACATAGCAGCAACAAACCCAAACCAGGCCTAAGCCGAAGCCTCTTTGCTTTTTTGGCGAAACGCACCGAAGGCCTTGGTGTGCAAGAACACCTTTCGCAAGCAAAGCTCTGGCTGGTCTTTGATGTCTTTCTTCTACTGCATAATAGGTTCTGTTGAGCTCCATGCTTGTCTAGCTCTTATCGTCTTCCGAATCTGCTCATTTCCTGCTCGATCGGGTTTCTGTGGTGCTGTTTCCGAAGCCCATGCAGGACAAACAGATTCAGGCTTAGATTAGTGGCGGATCTGAACCTTGGAAAGCGACAGGTCTCTCTGCAACGGCCAAGATTCTGAAAGATGTCAGCCGGAGATCTTACGTTGCCATTCGTGAACACCGGGATCTGCAGTGCCTAAAACTCGCCCGAGGCCAAAAACAAACTGAATGCCCTCAAACATACAGGAAGTTCCTGTAAGTTACCTAAAATACCATATCCACTGTCGACAAGCAACGTCTCGGACGGCAGCGATTGCACCGAGATCGGCGGCTCCTTCACGGTGCTTGCTTTTGCTGCACAGCAGTTTGCGTCCGTGAATCGCCAGCAGCGGACATCCGGCTTCTTGCAAGAGCTTGGCAAACTTGATGGTCCCTGCCAATGTATGCTGCAAACGAATCTTGCAGCAAACCGGAATGCGAAGGTCTGCACATCGGCTGCAGACCGAAATCATCTCGGCAATCATCGGCCACTCATGCTCATCGTTGGCCAGCCAAGCTCCATATCTGCCCTCTCTAGCTCGCCGTTGAGGGCAGCCCAGATTGAGGTCGACACCATCTGCCTTAAAGGCCCATCCAGGAGGCTCACACATCTGAAACGAACAAACCACCGACATGGTCAGTGACAGAATACAGTGATTCAGAACAGCAGTGCATTTGTTGTCTCATGTGTGGCATCTGAGTTGCCCCGAGTTCTTGAGCTGCAAGAGCAGCTTGTAGAAGCACTTGCGGATCATTTGCAGCAAATTGAAGGAAAAGAGGATGATCCGCATCATCAACTCCGTCCCCAAGCGCGCGCCTGCGGTACTCAGCTGAGGCGGCAAACTCGTCAGCCATGAACATCTCCGTGTAGCAAAGGGAGCAGCCGTGTGACCGCACCATTGCCCGGAAAGGTCGTTCACTTTGCTTCACCATCGGGGCCATCACAAAGACAGGTGCCACAAGGCCGCATGGCAATTTACGCGTGCCGTGCGCCATTGTGCCTCAAAACAATAGCCCTTTGAAACAGATAGAAAGGATTGTTGACTTCATTGTGCTGTCTACTGCGCTTGAAGCACGTACAGCGGAAGGAACATGGGGAAAGCTCCTAAGAAGACATGAAGATCTGGCCAACTGCACTTCCGACATCTGAGCCATGGGATTTGCATGGGCTTCCATGTTGATGCTGGCCGCATGGATGCGAGCTGCGGGGTGAAGCCACAAACCATAGCACTCGATCGAAGCAACGTCGCGACGGACAGTCTGTCTTCACAAGTCAATAACTGCTCCTGGCTCAATCTCAAACCCAGTGGAAGCAAGGCACATTCTTGGCAGCCTCGCTCAGGCAGGTTTCCGTGCCTTGTGAAACTCCCCCTGTTCCTCCAACAGGAGTGCCAAGCTGTGTGCAGTTTGCAGCGTGTCCAAATGCCTGGCGGGTAGAAGAGACAAACAGATTGGCAAGTTTACAACACGGAACAATGATGCAAAGCTGCAGCGGCCTGGAGCCCAGCATTTCCGACTGCCTCTCGAGTGCCTCCTCTAGCAGAGGCCTTGCCTGCACAACGGAAGACAGGCAAGGCCTCACTTAGCTCTTCGCCCATGATCCCCACCTCTTGAAGTCGGTCCATTTCGAAGAGTATGTTCGCCAGATTGGAAATGCTTGCAAGCCTCAAGACGGGCCGTGCCATCTACGATCCATCTCTCTAGCTGACTGCATGTCTCTATGCCAGTTCCAGCGAACCTTTGAGTTCTGATACATACCGCCTTTCCCGAATAACTCAACCATCTTCCCTTCTGAACGCGGTCGCCATCGATCCTTCTGTAGTTGGCCGGGCTCGGCACAGTCATTACATAACGAGAACGCTTGCGCCTGATCTTGTGGAGAGACTTGCCACGACCAACTAAAACACCAGACCACCTGCCTGAACTTCCGTTGGTCAGTGCTTGCGCATGCTATCAGGAAATTAGCAGACGGTGCTTTGTATGGTGCATCACTTTGGGCGATCGGCAGCGATTTTCTTGGGCGACAGATTTGCACCAGCCTGTGATGCTTGCGACTTTTTACTGGCCAACCTGGCTTAAAAAAGTGGGGGCTTTCTGGCGGATGCGGAGATATCGGAGCTCTCTGAGCCGAGGCACTGAGGCCCTCTGCTTGCTCCCTCCACGAAACGTTGCAACAAAAGGCTCCTCCCGGCCACAGAGTATCGAGCGAACTGATAAGGATCACGCGTGTAGGGATGCTGCATCCCCAGCGTCTGCTTGCAGCCGTCGTGCACCTGTGCAAACACAGCAGATCATGAACAGATCCCGCTGTTTTTTCATCTGGCGGCCGCGAGAAACAAGAGGCAGTCCAGTCACGCTCTTTCAGGCTGTTTAGCGAGATGTATGGCCCTGGAGGCCTTTCACGTGAACTGTCTTGCCAGCATATTATACTTTCATCCGCAGACTTGGCGAGCGCAAAATTGAATATGCTGAGCGGAATGACAAGATGATGAAAACGGTGACCGTGCACAGTCAAAAAAAATGCTTCCAGAGCGTTTCATTTGGCTCGGTCGTAAGGATAAGGAACAAAGTCCGACGGAGTAGTCTCCCCTTCCTTCACCCATGCGCTTGACACCTACATGCTATCGAACAAATACTGCCGGCAGTCTTCTATAGGAACAATGCAGTCAACAGTAGCAAAGCTGAGATCTGCTCAGGAAAACAAGGACCATGTGAAGGCTGAGAAGGCGGAAACCGTCCAAATCTAGCAATACATGATGCAGGACTTCAATCAGAGTGTCCTGCCTCTCGGTACACTTGCAAGGCGTCTTCATTCTTGTCCATGTCTCGGTAAGCCTGACAACGAGGTCAAGTCTGCACGGCTTCGAAGTCCGACACCGACAACATGCTCCGTCACTGCTGAGCTTCAATCCAAGGCTTGGTGGTTCATGAACGTCAACGTCTTCGCATGTAGACGACCATGCTGCTGGACCAGCTGCCTCAAGCAAACACGGCAAACGACACAAGAGCAAGGTGCGCACCGTCAGCTCTTCAGACGAAACGTGCCGAGGCGACTTGACTTGAGTCTCAATGTCAACGGGAGTTTTGGACTCCTCCTTCGCCTGACTCCGCCACAAATGGAGACACAGGAGTGAGCTCAATTCCCGGCTTAAAAACGTTGTGGTGCGACTGGTGCCAGTGAGTGCAGAAAGCCTGCAAGCGAACATCTTTTGTGAAAGCTTTGGATTTCCGCCTGGGGCCACAGCTCTGAAAATGTCGTCGCACAACTGACTGCACCCGTTTAGAGTTCGTTCCCTTCCAAGGCCGGATCCCACCAAAGATAGATCTTCGCTGCATGTAGACTCACAGTGCTGGGACAACAAAGCCTCGGCTCACAACTTGCGTTGATCTGAGTCTTGATCTCACCACTCACTTTACCACTTGTTGTGCCTGGGGAGGAGATTGTCTCAGTTGCAGGCTGCTCTGCACAGCCACACCGCTGCGGATTTCAGGAATGCCTCTAGCAGTGTGACCCGACAAGCCGCAACGTTGTTTTTTGACACGAGTCAAAGACACACCAAGCTGCCAGCTCTTTGGCATCTGTCATTAGCGTCGAGGGGCACTGCTACCCCTCCACCAGAAGACCCAAGCTGCCCAACGGCTGCGGATCATTCGTGGTCAAGCATGCAAGCTTTCTCTTTCATTACCTACATGCAGGCCAGCTCCTTACCGACAGCAAGATGTCGCTGATCACACAGCTGACTCTAAGCAGCACCAGAACCGACATTTCACTGGATCATCTCGCATCTTCTAGGTTCCCTTCGCCGACGCTGAGTTGCCAGTGGCGGCGGAAATATTGGCATTGGTGACTTCGTCATCTGCACTATGTCACTATGTGGACCTACACGTTGAGGATACGTGCAAAGGAAGGAGGCCGCTGAACATCACCATTGCCTGGAAGCGGATCATATCATTCTGGGCTGAGAATTTGCGGAACGTACCATGCTCAGCTCGGGGCGCAAAGCAGGCATGCTGGAAGAGCCCCAGCCTGTGGCACAGATCACAGCGTCGACTCCAACATGCATTGGGCCTGTACCGTTGTCCGGTTCTAGCTGCACTCCACACGCTGTCTGTGTCGGTGCCTGGACGATTGTTGCTGCAGGCAGGTGCGCAAACTCTTGGCAGCTTATCACCTGGCTGAAAACCAATGACTCAGTAACAACCTCTCCTATGGCCCAATATGATGCCATGCACATGTGCAGAGCATGTCCCCTTGAGCGGCTAGCTCCTGCCGAAGTCGCTGGCCCCTCTCATTGATGCAATGGTAGCTGACATCTGAAGTGCCTGGACAAGAACCACTCAAGATCACCATCGTGGCACGCTGCTGAATCAGCGTTGGAATATGATCTGTTGTCGAGCTGCGCCCGCAGTTCTGCGGGAACGCAAACTGCTGTCCAAATTCGCAGTGTTCAAAGGGACCTGAGATGAGGGTCATGCGTATGTACATACACCTGTATTATATACATATACATAGACATAGACATATACATAGACATAGACATAGACATAGACATAGACATAGACATAGACATAGACATAGACATAGACATAGACATAGACATAGACATAGACAGAGACAGAGACAGAGACAGAGACATAGA
>CAJNJA010025175.1:8644-32615 GCA_905231915.1 Symbiodinium necroappetens | reverse complement strand
TCCAAGCGCCTAACACCAACTTAGAGATTTTGTATAACAAAGGATGAATATCCCCCCTTGAACTGCAGTTTTTAGAAGCCAAAAAAATGGAAACCCATCAGCTTCAATCCTTAGAAGTACAATGTCTTGGGAATCCCAGCGCTAATCATGCTTGTTCCATGTTTGAAAGTTAATCATGCTTGTTCCATGTTTGAACTTTCTGGGTCGAAGCCAGAAATTTGGAACATCATCATCCGTAAGGTCCCCAAACCCTCGGCACTAAACCCTAGACTCTAAATCTTACACCCCAGATCCTAAACTCTAGAGACAACACCAGAGAGAATAGTGGGCCGCCCAAGCGCTTCTTTTCATGGCCCACAGCCATCTCTTCGGAAACCCGAAGTCCTATACCGAAACCCTAAGTCCTAAACTGAAACCCCAAGTCCTAAACTGAAACCCTAAGTCCTAAACCCCAAAGCATAAGGAATCCGAGCAGCAATCAGAATTAGCCAGTTTTTTCGTCACGTGGGGGTGGGGGGTGGGGGGGGGGGGGTCGCGGCCAGTGGAGGTCCCAAGTAGCAACGAAGGCCCAGGGCATGCTCTGGAGGATTTAGAGAATCGAGTTTTATACTACACCCTCTAGACCCTAAGCCCTACCTTAACCGTAGGCTACCAGAACCGACTTCTCATGAAACTAACATGGAGTAGCGTAGGGACCCTACAAAAAAAGTAGGTTTTGGTAGGTTACGGTAAAGTTTAAAGTGAAGTTGTCGCCCTGAAGCCTCAAGGTTTGAGATGTTTAGGCTTCACGCATGTACCTTGAACTACCCAGACCTAGGGTTTAGGGTTTAGGGGTTTAGGGTTTAGGGTTTAGGGCTGCTTTTTCGTAGGGTCATAGGAAACTCAATATCAGGGATCACAATAAGAACCTACCCTAAACGCTGAACCGTGATCCTTATCCTGTAATTAACCCTAGAGCCCCTCAACCCCAAACCCGCTCTAATCCTTAAGCCCTAGACCCTGAACCCTTAACCGCAAACCCTAAGGTAAACTCTGCACGCCGGGCTGCCAGCAGAGGATGTGCAAATCGGGCTTTAGAAAAAGGAGGATCCATCGTACTGGGCCAGGCCGCCGATGTTCACGAGCTCGATGTTCTCAAAGTAGTCTGGGTCAGAGAGCAGCATCGTCAAGGGTCCCGGCGCATCCTTCCCAGTCAGTGCCAGTTTGCGCCCTCCCGCTAAACCCATTGATATGAACATCCTGCGGGACGGCGGGAAACAGATGAAGGATCACCGGGCCCTACGCACGAACGCCAAAATTCATTGTCCTGAACCCTTTTTCGCCACCTCCGAAGAACTCGTGCAATTAGGGCATACGGGTCCTAACAGCAAAATTCTCAAATCCCGTAAGCCCTTACCCCTAAACGCCTACATATCCCAAACCGTTATATAATCCGTAATTAAACCCTAAACCCTAAGCCCTAAACCCTGAAGCCTCACTCCGAATGTTCTTGTGTTCCGAGCTCCACACAAAGACTTGCCCGTTCGAGACTGTGCGGCCAAAACCCGGTTTGTCCTAGGAGGCGCCGGGCTTAGCTTCCTTCTTTTTTTATAAGGTTTAGGGTTTTGGGTTTAGGGCTTATAGGGCTTTGGGTTTCGGATTGGGGTTTAAAGGGCTTTTTGGGGTTTTAGAATTGGGGCTCTGTGTGTAGAGGTTTGGGGGTGTGGGGTTTCAGGGTTTAGGGGGCGGCTTTAGGGGGTTTCGGGGCTTTAGGGGCTTTAGGCCTTTGGAGGTTTTTTTCGGCTTGCGGTTGCAGGGTTCAGAGTTTAAGGGCTTAGGGTTTAGGGTTTAGGCACTCAGCGTCTGGCATTTCCTGGCTTCGCTCTCTGCCTCCTTTTGGCACCCTCGACCCCCAGGGCTCTCATATAGGGGCCTTAATAAGTCGAATAAGGTTTTGGTGCCCATTGTACTATACTTATCATGAGGTATTAGAGAAAATCAACAGACCATAGTGCTCTTAGCCCTGAGAGCACGATGGTGCCCAACTTAAGCCGCGAAGATACCAAATCGGAATCTCCTTCGCCCTTCAAACTCTAAACTCTAAACCCTTAAACCTAATCCCTAAACCCCTGAACCCTTAATCCCTAAACCCTAAAACCCTAAACCCTTAAACCCTAAACCCTTAAACCATCGGGGGCCCGCATGTGTTTGTGAATCTGGGTGCACTTTTACCGGGAAGGTCGCGGAGAAGGCGGCAACGACTTCAGGGCCTTTTCCCCCCCTCGCCATGTATGGGAGACGGCCTGGGGTTTAGGGTTTGGGGTTTAGGGTTTGGGTTTAGGGTTTAGGGTTTAGGGCGTAGGGTTTAGGGGTACCAAAACCCTAAACGGGTCCTAAACTTCGAAACTCTAAGCCCCATAAATCTCGAAGTGTCAGCGCGAAGCTAGACGGTGCTGCCTGAGGTCCCGGCGATGTCAAAGACGGACTCCTGCCGGGCATGCAGGAGTTGTGGGCTTGAGTGTCAGGGAGTCTCCGGCTTCATGAAGCATGAAGCAAGGGTTTGTAAGGGTTATACCTAAACCCTAAACCCTAAACCCTAAAAAAACCCTAGACCCTAAACCCTAAAACAACCCTAAACCCTGCATAAACCCTAGACCCTAAACCCTAAAACAACCCTAAACCCTAAACCCTATATAAACCCTAGACCCTAAACCCTGTATAAACCCTAGACCCTAAACCCTAAAACAACCCTAAACCCTAAACCCTCCTAAACCCTGTATAAACCCTAGACCCTAAACCCTAAAACAACCCTAAACCCTAAACCCTATATAAACCCTAGACCCTAAACCCTGTATAAACCCTAGACACTAAACCCTAAAACAACCCTAAACCCTAACCCTATATAAACCCTAGACCCTAAACTTAACCCTAAACCCTATATAAACCCTAGACCCTAAACCCTGGGCTTGGCGTTTAGGGTTGCGGGTAACCCTGGCAAGTGGGCCTGTCTAAGCCTAACCCCCCCAAGTACCTACTACAAAGGGCCCTAGGGCCTCTATATAGTACCCTATATAGTAGGTACCTGGGGGGGGGGGGGGTTAGGATTTAATTCAGCATGTTCAGAAGAGCTGGGCCGTGGTATTGCTAGGTCCTTGGCGAACTTGTGGCTTTCAGATTACACCCCGACACGCTGCAATTTGGCCAGAGTTTGCAGTAGAATCAAACCTGAGGTGAGACAACCCAAAGTGTCCAAGTACCATTATAGTAGGTCCTTAGTAGGTGTTTGGGCCCCAAACGTATATACTATACTATTGCTTGGACCCTTTGGGCCAGGTGGAGGTGAGACAAGAGTCCATGTACACATCAGTACGTACTTTCAACTTACAAAGAAGGTGGTGTGTAACCACTGCCATTCCGGGTTGCACCATAACTACAAGTGCATAACATCGCGGCCTTGATAATTAGAATACGGTTTTGGGGCTCATTAAACTATAATTCTCACAAGGAACTCCCAAAATAGTATTCCCTAACCCCCCAGGTACCTACTATACAGGGTACTAGAGCCCTAGGGCCCTATATAGTAGGTACCTGGAGGCTTAGGGATTGGTATTTATCCAAAGTAGTTCCTTTTTGGGGTTACCTTATAGGATCCTATATATGAGTCCCAAAAAGGAACTACTATGGAGCCTATGAATATTTCCAGCCCCCGACATGACGCTTCTCAATGGCGCCACTCTCTGCGAAGACACAAGGTCCAGAATCTGGACGCACAAATCCAAACGCAAAATCCCCAACCCGCAACCCCCAAGCCTAAATTCTAAAGTATGCGAAATAATAGGCCTTTATAGGCTTTGGGCCATTATTTTGCCTGCTTTTTGGGGGGCTTAGGTAGGGTTTAGGGTTTAGGGTTTATAGGCACCGATTACAAGCTCGTCAGGCGGGCCATCCGCGGTGGCGGCGGCGCTGGTGGCTGAAAGACGTTGCACACGACCTGGTGGCGTTGAAGCATCCCTAAACCCCCCCAGGTACCTACTATATAGGGTTTAGGGTTTAGGGTACTAGACCTAAACCCTAAACCCTAAACCCGAAACCTAGAGCCCCCAGGGCCCTACATAGTAGGTAACCTGGAGGGTTAGGGCATGAAGCTCAGGGTCCGAGGCTCGCCCAACTTCAGAGTCCCCTGGCACCCTAACCCTCCAGGTATAGGGCTCTAGCACCTTATATAGTAGGTACCTGGGGGGCTAGGGACAATGAAATGTCGAGCTTTTTCAGCTGTGGTGGGTTTTTTTTGCAGTTGGGGTGACTCTTTTACGTCTGCCCGGCATAGGCTCCCAACAGATCACATGATACAGTGATCCAACATTATGTGGTAGGGTTTAGGGTTTAGGCTACATATCATATCCCTGTCAAAAGGTTACCTGCTCCACTACGAGCTTTCGGGTAGCATCTTGGGCTTTTCCTGGTAGCCTCTCTGGCCTTCAAGGCCTCTGGTGCTATGCAGCTGGAAGTTGTTCGGGTTTCCTCCGGGTTTCCAGTGGAACACCAGAGTGACCTAGGATCTATCTTAGGGACCTGACGAGACGAACCTAAGCCCTATAAAGCCTAAACCCCTAAACCCTAAACGACCGTAATCTGATTTTGCACGTTGGCGGGGGTGAGGCTTGCGTGCGAGGTAGCTTTCGGGTTGCCAAGTGACCACATCTTGAAATTCGTTCATATGTTCGTATTCGTAGTGCTTTGATTCAAACATTAGCAATAACTGTGCTTGCTATGGATTCATGCGGGCCTCGGCAAGCTCAGTGTGACCGTGCGATATCATGGTCCACGAACTACACTCAAATGTCGTCGCCGTGCCACTCTCCTGAGAGTTTTGACAAGAGCGCTGAACCCTTAGCCCTCTGAATGGCGGAAATGCAGCCAGAATCCCGGAAAGCGTACCTCACGCTCGATCACAGAACTGACATCCGGCATGTAGGCGACGGCATAGAAGTTGAAGCCCTGTCCGTCCAGGCAAGCACTCCAGGGTAGCATGTCAAAACGAAAATCTGGGAAAGGTGCACTGAGGTTTGCTGAAAGTAGGATTTGCTTCCTCAGGGGTCCTTTTGAGAAGAACCCTACTATTTGGTGTCTGCATTAGGCATCTTCCCCAAACCCTAAACCTTGCCAAACCTGAACCTCCAACCCCGACACTGCACGCCTGTAGGTTTCAGGGCAAGAGTTACAATTGCCGGAATTGCAGTCAGCAGTTATGACTCTAACCTTCGTGTAACACCCGTTTAGGATCTCCACCATGAACCCTAATCTCTAAACCTAAACCCTAATCTCTGACTTGGGTTTGGGCGCAGGGCTTCAACAAACGGCTGATGACATAAATCCTGCACTACCTTAAGGACTTAAGGACCCTAAACTACGGGAATTCTGGTCCGTTCCTTATTATGGGTAATGCAGGATTTATACCATCAACCGTAGGACTGTCAAGATGGTCTAAGGGACATGTCTGACTCATGTTCGAACGCGACTTTTTTTTGCACGGCAGTTGGAAGAAATTATTTTTTAGAGCGGTCTTCGTTCTGTAATTTAGTAGAACTTCTGAAATGCATTCCGGAAGATTGAAGTCAACCTCAAACGCTTAATAAACCCTGAACCTAAACCTTAAACCCTCAACCCTGAACCCTAAACCCTAAACCCCTGCACTACCTAACCCCCCAAAAAATAGATAAAATAATGGCCCAAAACCTATAAAGGGCTATTATTTTGCATACTTTGAGGATCCCGGTAAGAAACACTCGCCTCCAGATAGAGGGCCGCCTGCAGGTATTGCGAGATCGGCAGGTTCTCTGCTCCTTCCTGTCGCAACGTCTCCATGCGGCGGTTTAGGGTTTAGGGTTTAGGGTGTAGGGTTTTAGGGTGTAGGGTTTTCTCCATGCGGCAGTGGGGCACCCCAAAATCTCATTTTAGGGCCACCGAAAACCTATACTCTAGAGTTCCCTAGACCCCTTATATAAGGTCCTGAAACCCTAAACTGCTGATTTAACGCCCCTACACCTTGAACCCTAAATTCCTAATTTCATGTCCCTAAAACCCTATAAACCTTCATAGTCACAGTCGCAGCAGAACGCTCCTCGTACATCGGGCTGGCTGGGTCCAGCAACACCTGCACGCACTCTGGGCCCCTAAACCCCAAACCCAAAAAAGTACGTAAAATAGTGGCCCAACACCCATAAAAGGCTAATTCTTCTTTTACATACTGTTGGGGGTCCAGGCAAACCCTAAACCCCTATATAAACCCTAAACATTCAGGACTGTCTGCGCAATGCCACTGCTGGGGTATGGTTAGCTTGGTTTAGGATATCAGGCCCAGACCTTCCAATATCCCCCCTGAATTCAATAATTCTTACCTCAAAATATCGTGTAGGATCCCTGGTATGATCTAAGCGTAATATTTCCTCAAGTTAGAGTAGGATCCCGAGTTTGGTTTAAGGTATATATTCCTTCAAGTTATAGTAGGATCCCGAATTTGGGTTTTAAGGTATATATTCCTTCAGTAAGGGGGTACTATGGGAGGGTCTGGGGGGGCTTGGAGGACAGGGTTGAGGGTTTCGGGCTGAGGGTATCAACTTTTGGGCTGGTGGGGGGCTCTGCCGGTTTCAGGTTTGGGGGTCTAGTTTAGGGTTAAGGGTTTAGGGCTTAGGGGTTTAGGTTTAATTTGGGTTTAGGGCTTTGGGGGTTTAGGGTTTTTGGGCTTAGTTTAGGGTTTAGGGTGTAGGGTTTAGGGCGCTGTGCGAACACAGATCAAAGAACCCCCACGAGTAGTCCGTAGTCGAATTCCTGAACCCCAGTCCAAAACGCCTATAAACTCATTAGACTATAAACTTATAAACCTTCAACGTCTTCAACCCCTAATCCTCAGCCCTAAACCCTAAACCCTTAACCCCAAACCCTAAACCCCACAATCTCTCAGGGAGCTTCGAACGCCTTGGCGGAGCAATCTGCTGTGGAAGCCACAAACTGCTGTGCCTGGGCGAGAAGGAGCCGGTGTTTAACGGTTGGACCCTGGAGAGACCCTTAAAGGGACCCTTGGGGTTATATAGGGGCTTTATGAGACTATATAAAGGGTATATAAGGGTTATATAGGGTATCAGGATTAGGGGTATATAGACTATCATTATGGAATTAGGTCCCAAAAGACCGTCCTTATTATGGTTTTGGGGACCTAGTTCCATAGTCGTAGTATATATGGACCCTCTTGGAATGGTTGGAGGTGTACCTATACCCATAGGCCCCTAAGTAGTTCCTTTTTGTGGTTCATATTTAGAATCCTATAAGGTAATCCCAAAAAGGAACTACTTAGGGGCATATGGGTAGACCCTAAAGAAGGAACCTACCTTTTAGGGTTTCTCAATATGATCTTCTACAGGTCCTTTGAAAAGGTAGGCCTACAATATTATCTATAGTCTCCATTGCAACCCTTGTTTTGGACTACCTTATAGTGTCCTGAATAGGTTAAGAAAGAAACAACTATGTAGACGATAGGTAGGGTCTATCATCGGAGTTAGGGGTTACCCAGACTTAGGCCCTGAAGAACCTACCTTTCAGAAACACATACGGCCCTCCGGTCTCATTTAGGGTCCAGCTTTGGTCTAGAATCGATTTCGAGTATGGCAGGGGCTGGCATGTGGCCATCAGGTTTAGGGCCGTTTAGGGGCTACCATGGCTCCAACAACCTGCTGTTATGCTACCTCCGAGCTACAGCCTCGTATGCCTGCGGTTGAAGATATAAATCCTGCAGTACCCATAACAAGGAATACACCATAGTTCCCAGAGTTTAGGGTCCTTAAGGTAATGCAGGATTTATATCATCAACAGTATGTTACCGCATAAACCTACCATTTTGACAGGGTCTTGGGCCCATGCAGCTGCAGGCACCGTTTCCCTCCGATGCTGTTAAGTCTGCAAGAGTTGCTAAGGTCCGGGCCGCCAAACAGACATGGGTAGTTCTTAAACTAGAGTCCGTTTCTAGCTGCCCCCAAATGGTACGGCACCCTCGTAAACAGACGGGGGACCCTCATTTGGAGAACTAGCCACAGAGAACCCTTTCAGAAACCCTCTAGAAACCCTTTTTGATCCCTTCTAAGGAACCCTAGACGGTAAACTCTAATTTGCAGAGCTACCCACATAGACCCCACACCCTAAACCCTAAACCCTCCCTAATCCTAAACCCTAAACCCCCAAACCCTAAACCCCTAAACCCCTAAACCCCAAACCCTAAACCAGCCACGCAGACATAAGAATCTCACAATCGCGTCGAGGCTGTCGTCTATGGTTTAGGGTTTAGGGTTTAGGGGTTTAGGGTTCAGGGTGTCTCGAGCCATAGACGACCCAGGAAGTCGTATTGCCACCATGGCTTGGTCTTTTGTGCACTTGGCCATATTCCTGCAAATGTACATGGGTAGTTCTCTAAATTAGGGTCCCTTTTGGGGTCCTTTTTTTTTTAAAGGGTGCCGTACGAAATTGGGGACTTAAAAAGGGACCCTAATTTAGAGAATTACCCACATGCTTCGTGGCACTTCTTTCCCCGTTATATATAGGGGCCTTAATAATTAGAATAGGGGGTTCCTTATTATAATTATAGTATAAGATACCCCCAAACCCTGTTCTAATTATTATAAGGCCTCCTATACCAAACCCAAAAACCCCTGAAGCCCTGGAGGCCGTAACTGCCAACGACCCCCTTGTCTTTCCGCCTCAAAGCTTAAGGGACAATAGGAGGGACCCCTAGAAGGGACCCCCAATCCTTATACCATACATAACCCGGCCTTATATACCCCTTATATACTCTCATAAAGCCCCTATACAACCTCAAGGGTCCCTTTAAGGGTCTCTCCTTTAGTCGCTTGACAAGCTTGCCACTTGCTGAGCGTCAGACGGAGCTGGCATCGATCGTGGTGAAGTCCTGCGGGGGCTGAGAACTTTACCGCGATGTCGGGCTTACGGCTTAGAGGCTGGAGGTTTCGAGGTTTAGGATTTCGGGTTTAGGGGTTTTGGGACTTTGACGTTTAGGGATTCGGACTGTAGGCTGCATAGCAGGGGATGTTCACGAGTGCGGCCGCTTGAAGGTTGAGGTGTCATGTGGATGGCTCGGGTTCAGGGTTTGTTCGGGATGTCTAAACGGAGCAAGCTCATGCTCCACTCCTTCCCAAACTTCTACGAAGATATCATGATGGCAGCGACCACAGTCATGGTTTTGGCCTAAGGCCTACGTGGTGCAGCGTCTCCGCGATGTCTGCGCAGCGTGTCTGACATGAGCCTCTTCTCGTCCTCTCCTTCACTCATGGTCGACTGATACAAACAGCCAGCACCTTAAACCCCACACCCTATAAACCCTATAAGCCCTATAAACCCCGAAAGCCAAACACAACAAGCCCGAAGCACCAAACCCCAAATGTTAATCCAGAGACACCCGGCTTACCACCGAACAACTGAAGCCTTTGGGAAACAGTCTCCACCGCAAGTTCAGCACTGTCAGCTGGGCTCTTCCATCATTGTGGTATAGCTTTTGCAAACTGAGTTCTTATTGCGGCCTTTACAGGAACCTCATCTCTGTGACGATACCTTGGAAAGCAATGTATTTAGCACACATGCATCCCAATTATCACAGCATAGCCCGAGTTTTCCAGGAAGAACCCAGATTGCGCGTCGTAGGCTTGATGTGATAGCTAGAGCTCTTACCGCTTAGGGTGGCGGGGATTAAGCAAGGTTACGGTTGATGAGATAAATCCTTAGCATTACCTTAAGGACCCTAAGCTATGGGAATTATGGTATTTATATCATCAACCGTATGTCCGATGAGAGCCCTGGCACATGCCGAACCACATTGCCATTCCTATTCCTTGGACTCTCACTCTATCGTGAGTGTGTTTTCAAGTTAAGTTGATCTGTTTCTGTTGGTCTTGGTGTACAGACCCTCCATCCTAAACTGACTAAAGTTTCAAGATACCTAAATGAATTGTTGTCAAAATTGGGCTCCCTGTTAGGAGCCTGTATAGCGGTGCCGTAATATTTTGGGGGAAAAAAGCACCCGTGTACCTCCATAGTAGACACACCCTATGTTTTGTGGGTTCAGTGGTCTAGAAGTTACGGTTTAGCGTTAATGCTCTAAAGCCCCGAAGCTAAACACCAGAAGCCAAATCCTGACACCCTAAACCCTAAACCCCCAACCGTCACCCACCTTGTGCACCACGACCTCGTTGCTCTGGGGCAGCTCGTTGCTGACACTCAACCTTGTGCTTACAGGGTAGGGTCTGCGGGTTCTTAAGTCTCCATAACTGAGGGAGGGTTTCTTTCCGCCGGTTTCCGTGAAGGCCCCAAGGCGCGCGCAGTCGGATTTTCGGCACGAAGAATGTCAAGACCTTGGCTTCTTCTTGAGAAATTCCATGTGAAACGGCTTGGTAACAGCTCCTATAATCTGTAGATTTCATAAACTTGATGTTTGACGGTGAGGCTTCAGGTCTTTATTGAAGAACCTCGGCCCAGGTGCAGCTTAGGAGGAGTGACGGGAAAGCTTGGGGTCAGGAGGATTCGTTGGGCAAATGTCTTTCTTTCGTACATTTTCCAACACATGCCCTAACCCTCCAGGTACCTACTATGTAGGGCCCTAGGGGCTCTAGTACCCTTTATGGTAGGTACCTGGGTGGTTAGGGATGGATACCAGAAGGCCTGCGCTTCCGATTCCGCAACACCTGACAACCCGAGAGCTCCAATACCCTGAAAGCTAGGACTTAGGGTTCAGGGTTTAGGGTCACCGAAAAACCGGTAAAACTCCTTTCTTCTCGAATCCTTATGCTTTAAATTGTCCCAAAGGGACCAAAGTCCCCTGTGTGGTAGAACCCTAAACCCTAAACCCTAAATGTGGGGTTTCTGTCTTAGGAATCCTTAGTATGGCTGGGGTTATCCCCCGTAGCAGCACCTAGGACCTTTTGGGCATAGAGCCCTGATTTCAGATATTGGGGTTACTGAGGAATAGAGGTAATCTAGGGGCCTTACTCATTCGAATAGGGTTTTGGGGGGTATATTATACTAATAATTGTAATAAGGAACCCCCAAAATAGTTTATAGGTAATTAAGGCCCCTATAATTCTATAGAGTTGTTACAGCCCAGCACAACACTCAGGTTGTGAGTTCCCTGGCGCGAAGAAGGTTGACTGTCCAAGTATGGCAGGATCCTACTGGCCCGAAAAGCTTAAAGGTTAGAACTAACTATGCAGGTAATCAGCCTGGAGCATTGAAACGATCTAGGAGTTTCAGAACACGGGGAAATCCGAACGCAAACCCGACACATTTGGATCCTTGTTAACAGGATCCCAACATGAGGGTACCCACCATATTTAGGGCCTAAACCCTAAACCTCTTGCTGAGTTCGGCAACCCTGATCTGCAGAGGGAAACCCCGACTGTGGAACCTTAAACCCTGAACCCTGAACCTCAAACCCGGCCCTTACGCTTTATGGTGCCTAAGCTGCAGCCTTCAATCCTCAAAATTTAAGCGCTCGGCATAGAGCCAATGATAACTCTGGGGCTCCAAACAATAGACTTTAGACCCCAAAGTGGATTTTGTCTGTATACTTGGGGTCGTAGGGTAAAGACAAGAAAAGAGGTCTCAAGATCGTCGGCTTCACACTTTGTCTCAAGGCCCGGACACTGGCATTGGAGGTGACCAGCAAATAGCGCCCGCTGTTCTTGTCGCCCTTCGGCAAAGTCTCCAAATATCCCTAATTCATCTATATTGACGGTGCCCGAAAAAAGATCCCTTCTGCAACAAGTTTGAGGAACTCAAGGTTTCTGGTTTAGAGTTTGGGGTTTGGGAGTACGACTATTTCGAAGAATTGTTCGAACTGAGGGGTTCCGGTGTCCATGGTCTCGACAAAGGCAATAAAGGCCGGCTCCTTCATAAGCCATTGGCCATTGCTGCAACGCACCAAGCCTTAAATTAAGCCCTAAGCCGCGCACCATACCTAAAAATAACATTTAGGGGGCTGAGCAGTTAGACATCATTTGTTAGAATAATTGTGGTCGACTTTGCTATGGTCATACGGGAAGTGCAAGGGCTGCCATTTTTCCGTACCTAGGTGCTGTATCCGCGTGCCTAAAACCCAAACAGGTTAAGCCATAAGGAGCTAAATCCCTGCAAATAAAGGCCAACTGAACCGTAATAGAAGCGCTCTAAGCCCCTTCATAGGGAGCCGGATCTCTCCAGACTGACGGTCATCCAGCAATCCTCGTGTCTTGTAGGCTTCGTAGTGATGGCCCAGCCCTTCCCTTCGGCCCTGCCCAGATCGTTGCTGGGTATAATGTAGGGGCCTTATATTAGAATAGGGTTTTGGGGTATATTGAATCACACTTATACTAAGGACCCACCACCACCCCCCCAATTTTTTCAAAATAGCAGTATGTAAAACCCAAAACAGTATAGGTGATTATGAAGGCCCCTATAGTCACCCCGACAGCATAGACGATGAGCTGCCGCAGCTCCGGTGTCCAGAAGCCAGGGCCTGTCACTTCTCTAGAGAGAGGATTTGGGGTTTAGGGCTGAGGGTTTAGGTTTAGGGTTTAGGATTTAGGGTTTAGGGTTTAGGGATTTAGGATTTAGGATTTAGGGTTTAGGGCTTAGGGTTTAGGGATCTTGACAAGCCGATCTACTTCTGGCCGAGGAGCTCTACGGCAGGTTTTCAGATCCCGGACGACTGTAGCGACGCCGCGCCACATTGTCTTCCGGCAGCTATACCCATAGGCCCCCAAGTAGTTCCTTTTTGGGATTACCTTATAAGAGTCTAAATACAAAACATAAAAAGGAACTACTTAGGGGCTTATGGGTATAATTGCAAGTTCCCCGGCGCCGTTCAATCGTGTCGTTCTGATCGGATTGCACAATAAGCCTCCCTTTCTACTCAGCTATCACCCTAAACCCTAAACCCTACACCCTATACCCTAGACCCATAGGTTCATTGAACTTTCTACTCAGTTATCGAGTTGGGGCCTGCAGGACAAGCAGAACCCGGGGGCCAGAAACTCGAGACCCTGGATGGTCCACACCCTGAATGATGAACCCTTGAACCCGATCGACATCAGACCCTAACCCCAAAACCCCAAAACCCAAAAGCCTGAACCCCTAAACCCTAAACCCCGCCCAGAAGCCGTAAATCAGAAGCACAGAAACCTTTTGGAACCCTAAATGCGTTGTTCTCCAAGTTAGGGTCCCCCTCTCGGGTCCCCGATGTAGCACGGCACTCTTATAAAAAGCACTCTAAAAGGGACCTTGATTTAGAGAACTACCCTAAAGAGATGAAAACCCGTGCCGAACGGACCTCAAAACCCTCAATCCGAAAACACTCACTGAACCCACGGATCCCCAGAACCCTGCAGCCTATGACCCTAAAACCCCTGGCCCGAAACGCTAAATGCCCCGCAAAAAACATCCGAAGCCCAAACCCTCAAAGCCCCTAAGTGGCACCAGGATCGAAGTCATCTCCAAATCTGGCGACCAGTAGATCCTCGCGACATCTTCGGGAGATTTGCTTGCGCCTTAGGGTGTAGGTTTAGGCTTTGATAGGCTTTGGGGTTTAGGGTCTAGAGCTTGGATCGGATGCTTAGGGTTATGTAATATTGAGGCCTTCACTGACAAATGAACTAGGGTTGGGCTAGGTGGCGTAGGGTTTAAAAAGCTCATGGGTGTAGGGATCAGGGCTTAGATTTTAAGCCCTGATCCTTATACGGATTTAGGGCATTACGCACCAACTGCAAGGGTTTTCAAAGTCCGGAATCATATCATGATGTCGATGACAATGATGACTTTTGTTACTATCATTGCTGTTGATGCTGTTAGCCTTGAATTACAGTAAGATCCTTGATATGGTTTAAGGAATATATCCCTTTATGAAGGGGAACTGGAAGTTCTGGGAGAGTCGTTGACCTACCCTCCGTCTACCCTCTATTAGACCCTGAATACCCTTAACTGGGGACCCTTTGCCACCTGTTTGAGGGTACAAGGAGGGTCCTGGGATCTACGATCCCTAAACCCCAAAGCCTAAACCCTAAACCCTAAGACCCTAAAACCTAAACCCTAAACCCTAAAACTTAAAACCCTAAACCCGAAACCCTAAACCCTAAAACCTAAACCCTAAAACCCTAAAACCTAAACCTTATAAACCCTAAACCCTAAAACCCAAACCCTAAAACCTTAAACCCTAAAACCCTAAAACCTAAACCCTAAACCCTAAACCCAAACCCTAAACCCAAAACCTTTTAACGCTAAAACCCTGCGGGCTGTTCAGGAGCAGCCTCTGGGGCTCTTTGTTCCTAGCCTCGAAGCTTCTGGGCCTCAGGGCTGCCGTCTTGGGGGTTTAGGTAGGGCTTCGGGTGGTTAGGGTGTATAGGGCTTTTAGGGTTTAGGGTGTATAGGGTTTAAGGTTTATAAGGGCTTAGGGTTTAGGGTTTATAAGGGTTTAGGGTTTAGGGTCATGTAATGATTAAACATGATTGCTACTACTATTCTTGTCCGAAATGGCACCTCGCGATTCTGAGGCCTAGTTCTCTTGAAGTATAATGGCTGTTACTCTGTGCGTAACCCTCGACATCAAGTTGCCATGAATTCACATCCTAACCCCTCCAGTTCGTCAATCCTTCAAGCCACGGAACGGGAAACGGAAACCTCTCAATCCTACCTAGAGTCTCCATTCTAATCTAGTCCTTTTCGGGCTAAACATAAAGCTGGCTAATTAGGTCAGTAAAGTTTAAACGCAACTACAACGGAGACAAGAGGTGTGCAAATAATGCCTACCTTCGCGAGACAGAAGCACCGTATCGATACCTAGAACCCGCTAAGTTCCAGTCCCCCCCCCCCCCAGATACCTACTATATAGGGTACTAGAGCCCCTTATAGGGCCCTATATAGTAGGTACCTGGAGGCTTAGGGCATATGTTTACAACTTGAACACCATGTCGAGGCTGAAGTTTCCCCCCCTAAACCCTAAACCCTAAACCCCTAGACCCTAAACCCTAAACCCTAAACCCCTAAACCCTAAACCCCTAAACCCCTAAACCCTAAACCCCTAAACCCTAAACCCCTAAACCCAACCTGTAGTCTCTGCTGCAGTTGGTGCCATCTGCGCCGCTGACGCCCCACACTGCAGAGGGGAAGACAGCCTCCATCCGAAATCAGGGTTTAGGGTTTAGGGTAGTGTCTAGGGTTCGGCTTGCAAGGCCTAAACCCTATAACCCTATAGCCCTAAAAAAATACGATTCTGGATGAGGGTTCAAGTGAACCCTAAACCCTCAATCTAGGGAGTAGGATCTCAGAACATCACGAACATGTATGTTAACTTAGAGGATCATGGGACTTACTACTAAGGACCGTAAATGGAGCAACCGAAATCTCGGATATAGTATCTACAACCCTATCTGATGATTGGTTACCGCTGGAAGGAAGAGCATACTCCTTCTCTTACAACATCTTTCCTGACGCTTCAGACGAACCATAAAACCCAAGCGTAGTTCCCTGTTTTGCCTTAACCAACTCTACAGTTAAGATTTAAGATCCTGTTGAAAAAACCCTAAACCCTAAACCTTAAACCCCAGGGTAGCCCAGAACAGGAACTCTAATGGAGACTGTGGGTGGCATTATTGGCATCCTTGGGATTCGCGGGGCCAAGCAAGCAGGGTCTAGGGGCCGCCGGTGGCCTCAGGCTTAGCGATTTGGGGTCTCGGGTAACCCGAAACCATACACTCCATGGCGTCAGCCTCTTGCACTGCCGGATGTACGAACTTTTTAAAGAAATCCGAAACCAGCATCCTACCATTACTTGGGCTCAGATAAGGCCTTTTACCATAGCGGTTCCTCTTTTAGGCCCATACAAGGGCTGGAAAACCCTAAACCCCAGGCGCTCTTTTTGCGGACCCCGCCACTTCCGATTCGAGCAAGGAGTTTGCTTGCAGAGGCCGGAAAGAGGCTCGGACAATGTGGCTTATAATGTAGGAACCTGATAAATCCTTGTAAGAAATGCTGTTCCTACAACCCAGAATATTGGGATAAAGACCCACAGTTTCTGAATCAGGCTCCTATATTACCTATTGAACTCGAGGTTTTGGGGGCCCATTCTGCGAGCGCTGTAAATCTTAGCAGGGACTATGACGGAATTACCACATCTTCGTGGCCCAGTGTAGCATCATCTTGACTGGGGCCTTTGAATACTAGTTAAGACCCGTATGTGTAGACGCTATAACTCTCCTCGCGCAGGTCCTGATATAGGCGCCTTATGAATTAATACTTAGAATAAGGCTCTGGGGTCCCA
This sequence comes from Symbiodinium necroappetens, assembly GCA_905231915.1. Classification (NCBI taxonomy): domain Eukaryota; class Dinophyceae; order Suessiales; family Symbiodiniaceae; genus Symbiodinium; species Symbiodinium necroappetens. The sequence continues at coordinate 16,294 of CAJNJA010025175.1, read as the reverse complement.
CTATAATTAAATAAACCCTAAACCTTGAACCTTAAACTTTAGACCCTGAACCCTATAAACCCTAAAACTATATTACAATGGAATTAGATCGGGGCTACAAAGGCATCGCAGTTTGCACTGACCAGTCCGACCCGTAGATTCAATCCCTTAGGGTCCACGTACCCAAAGTCGTATATGCTTCAATACCTATGTGGGGAGTACTTTACGGCCAAAGTATATACTATTTGGGTACATGGACCCTTAGGGAATCAAGTCAGGTGCCCAAGACATTTTAGCCTGCCTTCCTTCTAGGATTCAGGGTTCAGGGTTGAGAGAGTGATTCCGGGCAACTAGTGACATGATGACCCTTGAAAGCCCGGCAGACGCACAACTTTGCATAAAATTTTCTTCGGAACCCGGTATCCCTTGAAAGCCCTACAGGCCCTGAAACACCAGAGGGCCCGATGTTGCTTTTCACTGAGGCCCCAACAACTTGAATGCTTAAACCCGCCCCCCCCCCCAGCCACGTCTCTAAAGACACAACAAAGATGAACGGGTTTAGGGTTTAGGGTTTAGGGCTTAGGGGTTTAGGGTTTAGGGTAAGAGAAAACGGTTTGGCTTGGCACTTACATAAACCCAACAACATCCCTAAATCCCGTAGCGCAAATCCACCTGAGCCCGCAATCCTCGACTAAAAGCCCCTATCCGAAGCACTAAAATATGACCCTGAACCCTAAAACCTAAACTGGCCCTCAACCCCAAAACCTAAACTAGCCCTGAGACCTAAACCCGAGACTTTTTCCAAACCCTCAACCCTAAACTTTCCCTAAACCCCAAACTTTCTCTAAACCCCAAACCCGAAACTTTCCCAAAACTTAAACCCTAAACTGGGCATGAGCCTGAACACTAGAAACCCTACACTTTACCATAAACCTAGCTGTCCCGAAACCCTAAACTCTTAACTTTCTCTCTAATTTTCAACCCTTAACAGGCCCTGAACCCAAACCCTTAGCTTTCCCGAAACCCTTAACTTTCTCCCTCAACTGGCCCTAAACCCTAAACTCCACCTAAACCCTAAGCCCTAAGCCCTAAACCGTCTAAATTCCACGCCGATTGTTCCGAGGCTTTGTGTCTGTGAATTAAGCTGGCAAAGCGGGTCAAAGCCTTCAGAGCGGTACTTTGGGTTTAGGGTTTAAGGGTTTAGGGTTTAGGGTAAGGTTTAGGTGCAGGGTTTATGGAGTTGAATAAGGCTTAGGGATGTTGAAGGTTTAGGGAAGCAAAGAGCTTAGAGGTACACTAGGACTTAAACGGGTCGAAGTTATAGGGATGTATGGGAATGAGCGGCCTTGACAATCCCAGAGGGTCCTGGGTAAACTGGGCCATGGGCCATACTTCCCCAAATCATAATCGTAAGTCTTAGTATAGAAACCCTAGATTCTACTATAAGGGCACTTAGCCCTAAGCCCTAAACCCAAAACCCTAAACCCTAAGCCCTACAGTAAACCTTTAGGGCCCTGTGCGAATTTCAATAGGGTCTTGCGGCAAGGATGCTATACGGGTTGTACAGGCTTTCTCAGGGCTTGAAGGTGCGGGCTTCAACGACCTCAAGATGCTATGCATATAGGGTTTAGGGTTTAGTAGGGTTTAGGGCTTAGGGTTTTTAGGGTTTTATAGTCTGGTAGAAGCCCAAAAGTTGGAAACCCCGCAGCCTCAATCCTTAAGGGTAATGTATAGGGAGTCCCAGCACTGTTGGTCCTTAATCCGGTTTTCAACTTTCTGGGGTTCACTTCAAATTTAAAAATAAATAGTTATATATATATATATGTATATATATATGTATGTATATAAATATATGTACATGCATCTACCTGTCTATCTGTCCATCCTATCTGTATACATCTATCTATATGTATACTCATATCTACGTTTTTTCTGTCTCTGTATCTGTCTCTGTATGTAGCTATCTATATGCAGATATCTACATCCATATATTTATCTCGATCCCCATCTTTGTCTCTATCCATCTCTGTGTGTGTGTCTATCTACCTAGAATAACAGCCATAAGACTATGTTGTTACTAATAGACCAGACTTGGATAGTAGGATCGAAACTTTCTGCAGTGGCTTTTGCGTGGGTACTTCCATCAGCCTTATGGATAGTTCCTTCTGTAGGTGCCCAATGTAGTACGGCGCCCTTATAAAAAGGACCCTACAAAGGGACCCCATTTTTGAGAACTATCCTTATATGGGTTTGGAAACCCTAGACCCCGGGTCCAACAAAGTACTTCATAATCATCTACTCTCCAAAATACTAACATACATAACTGCTTTCCGTCCTAAACCCTAAAACCTAAATCCTCCCAAGCCCAAGTACTTGGGTCCTTAGGACCCGAGGGTGGGCTTCGAGAGATAAGACTTTAACAGGGGGTTTAGGTATTCGGTTTAGGGTTTAGGGTTTCGGTTAGGGTTTCGGGTTTCGGGCTCAGGGAATTGATTCCCCCAGGGACGGTTTCGAGTGAGTCTGTCAAGCTGGCGGAAGTTTTCCAACTTTCCAACCCGTCAGAAAGCATTGAGGCCTCGATGAAGGCTTGGGGCTCCGAAGGGGAATGCAGGAACATCCGAACTACCAAAAAACCGGGCATCGGTGCATGCCTCTTGCAGGCACAGAACCGGCAACCGGTGCTGCAATCTGATCCTTTCACCCGGAACTGAAGCTACCTTTCAGGGCTCCTTTGAGTTAGGGTTTAGGGTTTAGGGTTTAGGGTTTAGGGATATTCTTTTGTGTAAGGGGCTTCGGGAAGATTCTAATACCGGGTGCAACAGTAAAACCCCTAGTAGGAGTCCTCGTCTTGCCGTTTCAGAGGTATATCCCCACTGCAAAAGTGGACGAGGGTGCTACTTAATACTGGGGAACCTGTTAAAGCAACTCTAGAGCTTATAGAAAGCATGGCTTGACATAATAGCGAAGCTAACTCGACAATTTCCTAGGTTCGCTTTCCTACTATTCAGCTGCCAGTCTTGATATGGAGACGTCTCCACCCCTTCAACCAAACTAATAAAACTCCCATGGTTCCACAGGCTCCGGCATTTTGTGCTGGCGACAACAGGGTTGCCTCAACCAGATTAGGGGTAGTATCTTAGTATGGATAAGCAATGATGGAAGTATATTGAAAAACCTGACGCTTACATCCTCAACTCCTAAACCCCAAGCGCCAAGCGCATGGACCACAGCACCACAAAATTGTCCAAAAAGAAGCGTCGGCCAAATCGACCCCGAAACACGCACAGGGCGTTAGGTTGAAGTTGGCCAATTTGGACTGTGGACAAGGGCACCTTGCTCTCGCGAGCAAGAAGACGCAAAGATGTTCTGCACATGCCTTGTAGGTAGGGTCTTATCCCGGCCTTCAAATGCCCTCCACTGAGAACCCAGCTGACAGAGGTGAGTTGATGTTGCCGCAAACACAAGCCGGAAATGACGGGACAACTCACATGTTTTTATCACTTTATAGGGTTAGGGCTCCGGGTGAACCACCGGAACCAACTAAACACCGCATTCCGCACATCGGTCGGCGGCGATCGGAAGCCGATCATGGAATCCCAATGCCTGCGTCCCAAACCTCAAGACAAAAGCCTGAACCTTGATCTGAACTGCGTAACGTAGGGGCCTGCAGAATTAGAGTAGGGCTTTGGGGGGTATATCATATTATTGTACCAAAACTATACTAAGGAACCCCAGAAGATAGTCTTGGTAAGTATTTGGAGCCTTTAATACTTAGACACGGATTCCGAATCTAGAGGGTCCAAGTACCCACAAAGAGGAGTTTCCTTCAACTACCAAGACCTGGTTCTTTTGTAGGGTCCCTATAAGACCTTTATTAGGCCTTTTAGCAAGAACCTAACAATATCTATATTAGGCTATTAAGACTATAAAGTAAGAACCTACAACAACGTAGGTTATGGTAGTTCAAGGTTGGGTTTCAGGTACTTTACTGAGATGCCTTTTCGGCACCCAGAAGCGTATCTGAGTACTCGGACCCTCAGAAGAATCTTCTCTAAACCCTAAACTCTAAACCCTAAGGTGTGCCCAACATTGAAGATTCGTCCCAGAGCCAAGCCATACTTGACTTGGGTGGGTTGCTCACCGGTACCCATACAGCCCAATATCCATTGAGCAATAAGAATCCGTACATATATTCACAGGTATAGTCCTTACAGTCCTTAGTCGGGAGAATGGACCGTGGTCGCCGTAGTCACTGGTCGCCAACACTAACATCGCGGTCGCCGTCATTCTCATGATCACCATCGCTGGGCATCATCACAAAAAGCGATAAAATCAAAATAAACAAACACAACGGTCGTTGTAAAGGAAACGCGGACCCCAACCTCCAATGCTAGCAAGTCCTAAGTTCGGTATTGATGACATGAAGATAGTATTGCACCCTGCCCAACATCCATCGTGGCTTCCTCGCTTGGTACAGCTGACAGGAGACACGGCAATAATCAGAATCGTCTTTCCGAGGAAGCTGCGCCGCTACGGGTCTCCCTATTCAGGGCCATGAGGCCGTGATCAAACGCCAAACCCTCAACCCCGGAATATGCGCCTCTGGATTAGACGGGGTAACAAAGGGCCTACACGCCTACAAGGGTATTGCTGTTAGGGGATCTTTCACTTCGTGGTCCCTCGATCCTAGTCACCTAAAGCCGCCCAATTTTTTGGGGGTTTGGGAGGGATGGGGCGCCTCTTCACATCAACTTTTTTTTGTTCGCAAGGGGGAGTGGAGAGGTCAGTGTCAGCAAGCTCTAGAGATCAGGGGGTCGCAGGAAGGAACATGTCTGCAAATTCAGGGCCTGGGGCTTGGGGCTCAGGGAAGGTGCTGGAGCGGAGCATCGTCCCCAACAAACCCCCAAACCACCCACCAAATCCCTGAATCACAGAGCCCAAACTACCTCAACCATAAATGAGTTTTGCAAGTAGGGTTTACCCATAGGCTCCATAGCAGTTCCTTTTGGGGATTACCTTTTTATAGGCTCCCAAATATGAACCACAAAAAGGAACTACTATGGAGCCTATGTGGTAGGGCTTAGCCTCTAGGACTCAGGGTCCAGCGGGAGCCGCAACCCGGAGCTTTCACCCTCAATTATTAAAGGAAACTACAGGTGGGGATTTTTGGGGTATATAGGGCTTCTATACGGCTTCTATAAGGTATATATAGACCTTCTAGATTTTTGGGGTATATAGGGCTTCTATAAGGCTTCCATAAGGTGTATATATATATATATAGACCTTCTATACAGGGCTTGCATAACGGTAAGTACCCACCTGGAAATGTCCTAGACTCAACCCAAACTCATCGAGCATCCTCGCAAACTCCAGGCGCCTTTCTCCTGAAAAGACGAGCCTGGCAAGAATAAGACTCTGCTGATGTGCCCGCCAGCTCCGCAACATCCCATAAATCTCTAAAGTTTAGGGTTTGGGCACTGCTCATGCATGGGGTGTCGACCCCAACATCTCTAGGGTTTAGGGGTTGGGGGGGTTAGGGTTAGGGGTTCAGGGTTGCTTGTGTGCATACTGAGCCGTTTAATCCTAGACCCTAAACCCGAAGCCCTAAACCCTATGATAAAGCTTATGCCCTACACCATGAACTCCACATAAAAGTGTACACACCGGTATGAACTCCCAAGGCCTCCTGGCTAATTACTCTTATGGGGGAATACTGTCCCAAACCATAACAAGGATTCCTAATGCAGACACCCGGCAGTCTACTACATAGGTACTTTCGACCCTTTTGGTGGTTTAGGGTTGAGGGGTTAGGGGTTTAGGGTTTAGGGAAGTGGCGCTGACCAAACCCTAAACTCTAAACCCTACACGCACCCTTGTCGCGAAGACGTTTTGGAGCGAGCCTCGCAAGCCGTGAACCCTAAGGCCCATAGGGCCTATAATATAAGGAAGTAAATAATTATCAATATTATTGCGGAGGGTTGTGGATTATGACTATAGCATGGATTACGGCTGCGGTGCGCAGTAGTTAGGACGGTTCTTAAAGCAAGGGTGTGTTATGGGCTTGTACTCTCAATTTCAACAATGACTCAGCACCCATTGCTGCTAGTTCTGATGTAAGACCCCTTGATAGTCTTAGAGAGACCGTAGAGCCAGGTAGCCTAAAGATTAAAGAAATATATCACCGATGGATCGTAGGGACCCCAAAACCAGATTGCACGGAAAACCTATCCTAATTTCCGAAAATCATCCTGAGCGGGGCTCTGCGTTGCTGTTGCTCTGGAACGGACACCGATGAGGGCCCCCAAGCAGGACCGAAGTTTCCCCCAGCGATCCCCACGAGGGTGGGACGGTTCTTCTCTTCCAATCCGACTTTCGACCGGATTTGTTGTAGGCTTTACTCTGTCAGGTCTTGCCTAGGGTAGGATTTGGCATTGCTAGACACTGTTACCCTAAACCCTAAACCCTAGTTGCTTGTTTGATTCGACTGCTATTTCCTGCTAGGGTTTGAGGATTCGGGCTCCATGGTTTCCAGAAGCCCTGAACCCAATGTAAACACCGAAATGTGGGTAGTTCTCTAAAGTAGGGTCTCTTTTGGTGTCTTTTTTTACAAGGGTGCCGTACTATACTTGGGATCTAAAAAGGGACCCTACTTTAGAGAACTACCCATGTAGCGGCTCCAGGCGGTAAGAATCAGGCCAGGGTACCCGCAGGCCCCTAAATAGTTCCTTTTATAAGGTAATCCCGAAAAGGAACTACTTAGGGGCCTGTGGGTAAAGGGTCTCTTAGTTGCATGACCGGCTCATGGGGGACAACCTGGACCCAAGTCCTGAAGAATTTGAGTTTAGGGCTTAGGGTCTAGGGTTTAGGGGGTTTAGGGGGTTTAGAGCTTGTGGTCTTAGGGTTCAGGGCCTGGGGGGGCTGTCAACTTGAAGGGTGCAAGAGCGGGCTGTAAGCTCCGAAATCTAGGGTCCCCCTTTTCAAGGGTCCCTAAACCCTAAACCCTAAACCCTAAACATGGCACTGATATCAGGTACGTATGCACTCACCCTCGGAGAAAACCAAATTCAGAATCACCCCAAAAAGGGGAAAAGAACCCAGTGGCATCCTCCGAGGCGGAGATCGCAACCCTATCCAGAAAGCAGACGTGCTTTGCTTTGCAGTGAGTAATGTAGGAACCTGATTAAGAAAACCTGGCCCTATACACCTCATAATATTAGGATTCATATATGGAACCCTAATAAAGACCCAAGGTCCCTAAACCAATCAGGTTCCCAGAGTATCCGTGCCACGGCGAGATCAGTCGCTCGGCGCGGGCCCAGTGTTTACCAACCATTCAGGGGTTTAGGGTTTAGGGTTTAGGCCCGTACAAAACAGAACCATAAACTCTTTATGCAAGGCAGGGTAGTTACTGCTTTCACCCCCCCGAAATATGAGGGCTGACTACTTTAGCCCGACGAAATAATAAAAGATACTCCCCAAAAACAGTTTAAATTCTACCCCTAAACCCTAAACCCTACCCAGCGCCTACGACGTTCATCCCAGCCTTTCGGGCGAGCCCCACAAGTCGCTTCCATGCTTTGCTGGGCCGCGACTTGACCAGGCATCTCTGGATCTAGATGGAAAAGATCCCACCCTAAACCCTAAACCCTCTAAGCCCTCTAAACCCTAAAC
>CAJNJA010025164.1:8360-32616 GCA_905231915.1 Symbiodinium necroappetens | reverse complement strand
CCACTGGCAGGAGGGTCTGTGAACGGCCCAAACTTAATGACCTAGCTGCCCAGGACTAGCTGCATCCGAGTTTTTCGTGCAGGCGCTGGGGGCATAGGGACCTGTTCGAGGCTTTATTGTAGCGCTTTGCGGCGTCCGCCTTGGCCCGGTCGCAGGCGCAGGTGTAGTCTCCGCATCAGCCCAATCAGCAGGTTTAGAATGCAAAAGACGACGAATGTGGGTCGGGAAGGGGGGACGGCCCTTTAGCTAGTGGGAGTATTGGGGACCAAGAGTGGCCAACAAAACGAAAGCATTTGCTCTTGGTGGAGGCGACTGACAATCCCTATGTCACGGATGGCCACGGCGTGCGCTTGCGTTTGCTGCTTAGTCGCTTTCCTTGCACGAGCCCGCGGCTTCTTGCCTGCTTTATGGTCCAGTCCTCATGGGAGACTTCCGTCGAAGCTGGCTCCATTGCACACTCCCTTGGGCTGAGGACTCCTGGTAGCTCCGCGTGTCGCGATCACCGGAGCACAGGCACATGTTCGAAGTTATAGCACAGCTACATCACTTGTTCGACATGGTGCAGCTTGCATTCATCGTCAGCAGTGTCATCTGATTCCCCCTCTTCCTACTCTCCACAAGATGACTTGTTTGGCAGGCTGCCGCTGCAGATGGATCTTGGGGTCCGCTCACCTTGCGGAAGATGCCTCAGGCGGAACGATGGGAAAGTGCATCACGGCTTTTCAGCATATTGCTGGACGGCACGACTTGTGAGGGAGCGAGGTGCTTCCGGATTCAATTCTAAAAGCTGTCGAGAGGCTTCACCTCCGGCTGTGCTCCAAACTGCAGAGGACGAAGAGGAAGCAGAAGCCAGGGGCTAAGGGGCTCTGCTCTCCGAGCCAAGGCTCCCAGAAAACTAGATGCTCAGAGAAGTTACTTGCGTCCGAGTCAGATCACGGAAAATTGTCTGTTCAAGTGCTTGACGAAGAGCCCGCCAGGATCCGCTAGCGCCTGGCCAATGGTCCGGCACATGGTCGGATGAAATGCTTTCTTCAGCTTGCGCAGCCGGGACATCGTGGCGTGCTTCTTCTGAGGATCGGGGATGCCATCAATTTTTGCATCCACGGCGACACTGAGATCTTGCTGAGGGTGTCCGTCACACAGCTTGTCCGACAGCCCACTGGCATATTGAAGGAGTTTGTTCTCAGCATGCTGTAGCATCCCCAAGGCATAGAAGAGACTGGCGAGTGGATCCGAATGTTGGCAACTCAGTTCTTTTATGTTTTCATTTCAAGACTAAGCCTTTGTTCCGCTCTTCAGGCCTTTGGCCTTCAAAGAGAGGATGGGGACGGCTGGTATGGGCCCGGGCCGCAGAGGGAAGGGCAGCCTGCGCTTTGAGCACTTTCGCCTGAACCCCGAGGACTCTCGACGAAAGCAGCCCGAAGATGGAGGGGACTGCGCGGGCCTGAGCAGAGAGAGACATCGCTGTAAGCTGCCTGGTTGTGTTCAACCCGTTCGAGGCATTCGCGCCGCTGGGCCCTGCATACTGGAGCATTGTGGTACGCCTGGCCGGGATATGGGTCTCGGTCCAACGGGAACAGCACGGATTGAAGCCCCGTAAAGCCACCCAAGTTCAGGTCCGTGCCTCCAATCGTCAGACTCAGCATCACCTCTTCCGCGGCTTAAACGCCCGAAACCCAAAGCCCCCCACAATCAACCCCTTTGGACAGCCTTTCAAAGCACCGGAGAGCGCTGCCAGACGGAGCTCCCGCCGACCCCGGAGCAGTTTGCCCGGTGCAGCGACCGGGAGCCCGGGCCCTGCTTCCTTCACAAAGAAGCCAATTGAATACGGTGTGCGTAGATGCGCGTAGGATGCGCATTCGTATTTACTTTTTTTGTTGGTTGGGGGGGAGAGGGGGATTGAACTGAATCTTCGACCGAAGGCTTGTGCTCTACGAGCTCCATCTGGGAAGCTTCACCAGTGCTGGTCTCAGACGCGCCCATGGCAGGCCGACCTGGGGCGGCGACAGATTTCCGGGCTAACGTGAGAGGCACGCTGGTCTTCTGTTGCCGAGGCGAGGGCACGCTGGTGGCGGCGGCTGCCAAGTTGCCGCATCTCCGTGACCTCGGCCGGGCCGCCAAGAGTCCTCGTGGCGGAGCGGGCTCGTGGCGACTGTAGCCCTTCCATGCCACTCCGTTCAGGCATAACCGCCATTTCGCTCATGCGCCAGCCTTAGCCGCCTTTAACAACAGATTTCATAGGCCAATTCCGAGTCTTCCTTCGTGCGCACTTGCCAGGCCAGTGCAGCAGGACGTGCCTGGGCCCTGGAGATATTTGGAGCACGGGCGGCGGTGGCGGTGGTTTTGCATTCTCCTTGGTGGCATCGCCGCCAAAGTTACTCACCGTGATCATGTCTTCGTGGGTACACTGTTGCCCACGATTGACAAGCCTCAACTCTGCCCTCCCGCTTCTCCCGAGTTGTGTAACTGGGCTGAGTCTGAGGCGGCGCCTGACCAGCGGAGAGTTGGATCGGTGGGGTCGCGCTCTTGGTTATTATCGTAGCAGAAGCTAAGCTCTGGCAAGTCTAGCCGTGCAGGCTATGACGTGATTTCCTTTGCCGCTGTTGGGAGCTCAGCTGCGGGCTGTGACCGTAAACGCCTTTGGCAGCCTGCTTGTGTCGGCCAGAGCAGCTCTCTTCGTGTTGTTGAAGGGAATGGGCGGGGAAACCCATGTTGCTGTTCTACCGCACCAGAACATTGTACAAATGCCCGTCGTTCAGGACAACTTCGTCAGGCTAAGACAATAGGTCACAGCCTGTGAGACCTGGTCTTTGAAGCATGGCTTTAAGCTCACGGCTGTTCTTAGTGCTTTGCAGCTCCAGGTCGATGCCTCCTACGGCGGTCTGCAGGACCTAGCACACTTCGTTCAGCAGGCCCACATGCAAAGGCCCTGGAAGGTCGAACTGTGGCCGAGCGACTCAGAGACCGGGCTCCGGTTCTTTCGAGGCTGGACCTTGCCGTCATTGTGGACTTTGTTTTCAACCACATGATGTGGGGCCAGACCCTCAGAGAGAAAGAGAACCAGGCTTCTTCCATTCTGGCAATTTGCCGGCCCTTAAGGTGCTCAGTTCCTCTATGGACCGCATCTCTTCCTCCCGGAGGCGAAGCTGAACAGAAGGCGTCTCTTCTCGATTTTTGCTTCACCGCACCAGGAGACCATCTGGGGGCCTCGACCCGACTTCTCCAAGCCAGAGGCCAGAAGAACCGAAGGGTTTAGGAAGATGTTTTGATCGAGTCGTTACCAGTGGCATGTGGCTGCCGGGGCTGTGCTTGGATTTCGCATCTGAAGCCCCATCTCACACCAAGCCCTAGTGACCAGTCACTAGGCCCCGAGGCATTAGTCAGGCTTCACTTGCCACGGCGCATCGTCGTAGCGTGCATGGCGCAGCGAAGGAGGCCGCATAGGGACATTGACCAGACGAGCTTGCAGCCAACCAGCAGACCACCAAGCCAGCCTCCCACAGTGGCACCTCCCCTTCTTGGGCAGTCGGTCGGCAAAGTCAGCAAGCAGACGCGCCTGCAACCACCCAGCAAACCACCGAGCCAGCCTCCCAGAGTGGCTCCGGCCCTTTCTCGGCAAGCGCCCCCTACGGTTCCCCCCCCACCACCTCAAACGCCGCCGAGGTTCTCAACAGCTTTGTCCTTTGAAATCGCAGACCTGATCGCAACAGCTCCGTCGCTTGCCGTGCCCACGGATCCCAGTGCATCCGAGACACCGGGCACAGAGGGGCTGTCGACTGAATTGATCGACCGCCACAGACTCTTGGAGTGCTCCAGAAAGCACATCATCCGGAGTGGAGATTGGCTCTCACCTATGCAGTGCATGCGTTACAAACCGCGAAGGCCCTGTGAGCATGTGGATGCAAGCGGCCAGCCCGCGTATCCGTTGGAGGCACCCTGGTGGTGCGAGGATCCACGCTTCTTTGAGGTGGCCACTGCGAAGGCCCAAATCCAAATGCTCTTCAGCATTTTCTATTACCAGCCCAATACCTATCGGCAGTACCTAGCATCAGAGGAATTGAAGAGGAACACCTGGCGCTACCACTGCAAGTATCAAGCTTGGTTCCAGCGGCAGGATGTCCCACGGATTGTGACACCACGATTTGAGCGGGGATCCTTCTACTTCTTCGACTTGGAGTCTTTGCAAGTCAAGACCAGGGATGACTTCACCTTCGAATATGCCTGGCTGGAGGGCACAGGGTAGATGAGTGCTGTGTTGCCACTGAGCGGGCTGCATCCCAGGGAGAGGCGATTAGAGGCAGAAAGCACAGATTCTGCCATGAAGGCATGAGCGATGCGGCATTGCTCAGAGCGGAAAAAATCGCACCGGGAACCGGAAGCTGCAGATGGGTGAGCTAAGTTCGGCGTTGGAGAGCTCCTTGCCTGACAGGTGAATCGATGCATCCTTGCTGCGGCAGAGACACTCCTTCTGCGTTGAGAGCTGAGATCATGCTGGTGCACTCGAGGTAGCGTGAACATCCAGTTCCTACGGCAGTTTAGTGATGTTTAGTATGTTGGTTTTCCTGCAAACCACGAACAGTCAAGCCATGTCAAGCCTGTTCTCGTACTTGTTAAGTCTTGGTGCTTGAAGATGGCCATCGGCCGGCCCCCCCATTCCACCTCGGGCTTGCGCTTTCAGGTGTCGGCGTGGATGGGCTTCGAGTGGATTCCACAAAGTCCATCCGCAAGCTACCGGGAGGCAAGACCCTGGGCTGTGCCTTGCAAAGCGTTCCTTTGCAGCCTTGCAGTGGACAATGGAAAGGCGACCATGATCCAAGTGGCGCGGCTCTTCTGGCAGAGCTGACGACCCTTTGCAGGCGAGTTGAAATTGTGGGAGCCGCGAGCCGGGGAAAAAAAAGTCTGTTTGGAGGCGGCAGGGCCGCCTGGCACGGCCCTCGGATGCCTCCCTGGATTGGCCTCGTCGGGCTGGGGCGCAGAAGTGCTCGGGCAGGCGATCGCCGAGGACTTGGAGGATGGCGACGGATTCCTCCAGCGGCTGCCCCAGAACGGCTAAGCACAAGGAGCCCATTTTTGTTGGCGCAAGAATGGCGCGGGTTCGTCTGGAGGTGGGGCGGCCTTGGCTTCCATCTCCAGTGGGACATGGCGCTCTTCTGCTGGACGAACCGGCTGCTTGCTTGCATTCGCATCCCATCTGTTGCCTGTGCAGGATCTACGATTCCCTGGTGCACCCGCTGGACGAGCCCGGGTCCTATCGCAAACTCGGATCGAAAGTCGTGCCGTCGTTCGTTGGACTCGCGTTTTTCACAACTGCCCTGGGCTTCCTAGGTTCCGAGACCTCTCCAAGGTGGTGAAGGGGCTGACGGGATTGGCACCCGGGCGTAGGGGCCTTGACCGGAAGCTTTCCCTGCGGGGCAGTTCAGGAGGATTTCGGGTTTGGCTTAGGGGGTCATTCGCCCCTGTATGGAGACAGGCAAGGCCCGTTTGGTACACCTGCTGCGGGTGCATGAATTAAGTGACGAGATTGGCATCTGTGTGCAGAGCATCCACTGGAGCTTTCGCATAGGGCCTATAGGGTGGGAGGCGTCATCTTCTTCAGCGGTACTGAGGTGCCCATGCGATGCGCGGCCGCGTTGCGACTTGGCTGTGGATAGCGTAATCGAGTCCTTTTTCGTTCCTGTCAGAATACATCAGCGGCATGCATATGACATCCAGTGAGTATACAGATGCAGAGTAGCTTGGGGAGCCCGTTGCAGATAGCCTGGCTCGTTGTTTTGCCAGCATCGCCCAGGTCTTCATGGCCGGAACCTGAGTGCCATGCTTTTCGACAGCCCGGTCTTGACCACCGACGAAACTGCACTGCTCGACTCCACATGGAGTTCGGTGGTTCTGCCAAGTTCGCGTTCCTGTAGCATCTTAGATCCTCTTGCAAGCAGTGACCGTCAGGAAGCTTTCTGTGGGAACTTCCATCATGTTGGTCAACCACTCCCCGTCTTGTAAAGCTGTGAAATTCTCGCCTCGACTACGAGACGACCCGGTTTCCGCTTGCCTCGACCTTCGACCCCCCCTTCCCGATTTGCCCATAGCATCCGACAGCAGATGGGACATCGACATGGCTTCAGCCACAACCCATATATGTATTAATATATATATATATCACTGATTACATCATAAGTTAGCCGATTTGTAAGCCTATTCCCAACCACCGATGTGTCCATATGAGGGTTCAAGTAGTTCCTTCTCAGGAGAGTCATGACACCGCCGCTTCGGACCGCTACGGAAGGGCCCGGGCCTCGACCCGCACGAGAAGAGCAACTTTACCTACATAGGACCTAGAACCTTCTAAAGCCTACAGCTTATAAGCCCTAAGCGTTTCAGCAGTTACTGGATCTGAACCCTCCTCCGTAATCCTAAAGCCCTCGCGTTAGGGTTCAAGTCCAAGTTTACTGTAGGGCACACGGTGCTACAGCATGCGACACTCTTTTGAGGTGTTGCATTTATCTGAGTATCTATCTAGTTGTCGGTTTACATGCCAGAGCAGATCGCTTCCCCTAACATTGAGTTCCCCAAAAGAGGGTTTTCTCCTCAGTAATACAAGGTGAGGGTGCCCCCCACCACTGTTAGGGCTAGACTCGGTGGGGGTTTCCAAGGGCCGGATTCTTCCCATTGATTTTATGTGTACGGCTCCAGGATTCAAGAGGCCAGAAGCTGTGCCCTTTGCGCGAGGTTGCGGCTAATGGACAATCCGCCGCCTGTGCTGCCGGACGTCCGACATCCGCAGAGTTTGGGGTCCACATGCCGACCGCTGAATTGCGATGGTAGGTGCACTCACCCAGGGGAGGATGACGAAATACAAGGAACGGAAAGGTGATTGGCACCGTGGGCAACTTGATGAGCACAGCTCAACAAGACTCGTCTTGGTGGTCCAGCTGATGACGAGCATCAGCCAGATGGAGTGCAGGCCCTAAGCGCCGCGGGGACTAACATGCCCCTTTAACCCGAAGGAAGAAGAACTGTGGCCAGCTGTGCAGCCGAGCTGGGAGGGACAAAGCCCCCGAAGGGCCACTTGGGACCGCAGGCGTGCGCACGCGCGGGCGGTCTGTCTTGGTAGAGAGAGAGAAAGTTAACAGTAAGTCACATACTAGTAGTCACATAGACCTATCGGTCTCGTCGTGTGTTAGGCTTCAAGACATTGTGCACTAGTCCCACTGGTTCAATTCGTCCTGGCGGTCGTTCGAATGTCAAGAGTCTGAGCTGCAGTAGGTCCAGCATATTTCCTGACACACTTTGAAAGTGTACGCGATCGCGGTAATTTGACTCATGTTTCCTCGTGGCCAGACTCTCTACTGCGCCGTGGGAATCTGCCATCGGCTCCTGAGCCCGAAAGACACACAGAGCGAGATATTTACGTAATTATGTAACTGTATGTACGTATGTATAGATGTAGGTATGGATGCATGGGTATACGTATAGTATGTATGTGGATAGGTATAGACCTCCGTCTCAGTAATTACATGTATGCATACATATACACAGAGTTAGGTACAGTACATGTGCATGCAAGAGCCCTGCTTCGTGTGAGGTTCCAGCAGCTGTGCACAACGGACGGGCGTTCATGAAAGAGGGAGCCGAGGCGCCACCCAAGCACCAAAGCTGCGGCAGAGTCCACATGTTGTCTCCGGTGATTGGTGCTACCGACTTTGCTAGAACTGATGTTTTCACTGTGGACCCAGGGCGGAGGCGGCGATGCATTCCAGCAAGTCCCTTGCCCAGATGCAAAAGCTGTGCGCCATTTCGCACGGAGAGAAAACCTGAGATGTACTGCAGCTGGGGAGGCTGGTGGAAGATTGCCCTACCCAGACCCCGAAGAGGCTGGACGGACACATCCGTGAGTAGACACTTGAAATTACGCTTTTGCTTTCTAGTCACCGAGGCATGCAGGCTTGCCCTTGCTTGCACCTTCAACCCGCTCGCATCAGGTCGCCACGAATGAGTTTGCATGGAGACGGGCGGCATTAGGCCAGTTTGCCAGTTTGCTGATTTCATAGATGCTGTTGTTTCGCTGGGGAAAAATTCAGGCCTGGTTTTGATGTTCACCTGCCCTGGCGTGCCCATGCTGCTGCAGGGCCAGGAGGCCTTGTGCAAAGCTTTGGTTTTCTTCCCAAGCTACGTACCAGTAGCTGCCTCAACAGGTGGGTGATTGCCAGCCATACTGCTGGCCAAATGGACCAGCTTTGGACTGGGACCGAGTGTGCAGCCCAGCTACGCCCATATTGCCACCAGCCATGACCAGAGCGACAGAATGCGACAGCCATGAGTGGCCATGAGGCGATGGAGACATCCGGGATCCCGGCCGGGCATCCCCAGCTTCCGGAGTCGTGCCTAGCGCGCGCGCACTTGCTCACCTCTCCGAGGCTGCCTGGAAGATGCTTTGCCAGGATCTGATTGCACTGAGGCAGTCAAGCTTTCTAGAGCAAGTCCACATGGAGTCGTTGCCGGTTTTTCTTCCAGGGTGGGGCGAAGTGGCACACCGTCAGCAAGCCCGCTGCAGGGCGATGGTGTAGGGGCCTTGTGCAGCACTTTCCGCCCAATAGTTTTTTCAAAAGAGGGTGGCGCCTGCTCGCTTTGCTGAGATTCACATCTTCCACG
Organism: Symbiodinium necroappetens; assembly: GCA_905231915.1. Taxonomy (NCBI): domain Eukaryota; class Dinophyceae; order Suessiales; family Symbiodiniaceae; genus Symbiodinium; species Symbiodinium necroappetens. The sequence continues at coordinate 23,970 of CAJNJA010025164.1, read as the reverse complement.
ACCAGGGTGGTGTATTGGCCTACCTTCGCTGGCATGAAGCCGAGGACAGCCTTCAGACAGATGTGAGAACAGCAGCCGAATTGTCTCCCGTGCAGCAAGAATTGGAGCAGTGACCTGCTTCTTTCGGATGCTGTTGTGATTGTCATTTCTTTCATGGCACTCAAAATTGTACTCACCGCAGAGGAGAGCCGAAACAAGAAAACGTGCGGTGTACGCTTGGGTCTCAGACCAGACGATCTGAGGAGTGGCGGAGTGCCGGCCTTCACCGATTTCTCGGCACACCCTTGCCCGAGGCCTAGCCCTTGTTGTCCTCAACTTCCGCAACCACAACTTCGGCCACTACACCATCGGCGTGGGATGCCCGAATGCCCGAGCTGTCCCTCTCAGTTGCTCCAGAACGGCGCCTGCTGCATAGCTTCCTTTGATTTGCAACCAGGTGCCACCCTCTCGAATTTGGCACATTGCTGCGCCGCTTGTCTAGACTATATTTTGAGCCAACTTGACCTTGTACTTTGTGCCCTACTGTACGTAGAGAAGGCAGTCATGGGCCCATCCTTTGCGGGACCCGGCCGTTGAAGTACTGGGGTCAAGAGTGGTCAGACATGAGTGGCTCTGCATTATCCGAGGAGCACTCCCCGCTTGGAGAACATTCCAGACGACATCCAGGTGGGAGTTGCAATCGCAGGCGTTGCATCTCACATGGACAGGGGTTGGTTTGACGCAGAGATGCCAACACAACACGCGCAGTGCATGGTCGTTTGCAACCCGCGCTTATGCAGGTGACCCAGCGCTGTCCTACTCACGGATTTCCGAACTGCCTCGAGGTACCTTTGGAGGCCCATGCCTTCTTTTCACTTGTTGTCCGAGCTTCGGCACAGCTGAATGTGGAGGCAATCTGTGGAATCCACACAGCGGGTCTCGCCCGAAACAAAGCATAGAAATCCACCCCCAATTCTGACGGCCAGTGGTGCCACACCCTACAAGCTCCAAGCAATGGCGAACTCTGAACCTCGAGACGAGTACTGCGGCGACGACGGCGACGACAACGACTGCTGTTGCCACTACCACGACCATTACCACCGCCACCACACCAAAATGATTGCAAGGCTATTACAACGATGACTGCTGTCACTGCTGGCAGCACTGCTGGTGCCACTGCCAGCGCTGCTGCCACCGACGCTGCGGTCAGTGCGACCATCATCATCACGCCACCACCGCCGCCGCCGCCACGAGCGCTAGATCACCACGTCCACCACCTCGACAACACATTGTGCTTCTGTTGCTTCGTGTTTGCGGCTTTCATGATACTTCATGGTACTACACGCGGTAGTTGCTTGCACTAAGCTCGGCAAGCCATGGCTGTAAGCTTCTTCAAACGTGCGCTTGAACATGTTTCAGTTTTGGTAAATGGGAGGGAAGGCATGTTGCATCGCAGGCCTATGCTGGGGTCCACCTGCCATGTTGAGTCACTTGCCCCGCGGAGATCGAGTGATCTGTGTCGGATGCTGCTTGACAGGACATAACATGCTCTGCTCAATCGCACTTACCAGCCTGCGCTGTTTACCGGCCAGCACGCCAGGTAGTCCTGATGCAAGATTGCTGACAGCTACCTGTGGCAGCTGTCAGGCCGCCATGCCAATAAGCTACAAGATTGAGCAAGAGTCATCCATTGGCAATGTGCATCATGTTCAAGGGTGAACGTAACCGATGAAACACAGTTGCACCATGCCAGGCTCTGCAGACGCCTTGTGAATGCCGAGTGAATGGAAGCTGACAGCGGGTGGTTTTGAAGGTTGGAGCATTACGAGGGGTAATGGGGTGCACAACCAAGAATATCTCACGGAACCTGTCAAAACCATCGCACCGCCGCTCTGCGACTAAGCAGAGAGCTCAGCGGACACAACACTACGGAGTTGGCACAAGACGGATGTGTTGGTGTTTTTGTTGCCTTTTGGTGAGCCGCGGATTAACCCGACGTGACACGGCCAGCCCATTTTGAAGGCTGGACGTGCAGCTGGCAGCCTCACAGCATCCAAACAAAACATGACTACAGGCACCGGCAGCGGCGGGACAAAGAGCGTCCTCGAGCTTGCCAGAAGAGTTTTCCATTGCCAGAGAGCCTCCCGGGGGTCACAAAAGCATTGACAGAGGCGAGTCTTAAGACAGCGGCTTCATCCTGGAGGCTCTATATATTATACCATGGTTTCGACACGTTTCGCAGAAAGATGCAAGATCAAGCTGAAGCGCAGCTTGACATGTTGCGCAGCCCAGATGCACAGTTGCGGGAGTCAGTGAATCACGAAGCCCTCTTCATGAGTACAGTAGGCCTCAGTAAGGCTCACTGCATCACTCCCTCCCAAGCTGCTTAAGGCCATTCTGGCTGTGATGAGAGATGTGCGCAAGGAAAAAGCCTGGACCGGCTTGGATGTCACAGCGGCCAGTCCGTGCCATGTTCGCCATCGAGTACTGGCATGGTCGCAGGCGCTATGTGAGGACATCATCCGAAAATCGATCTCCATCGACAATGTCGTCCAGATCATGATGACGGCAAAGGCCTGCTAAACTCCTCTATGACCCACGACATGTCTGTATTCCAATTGAAAAGTGTCTTTACACACTGCATGTATGCATGGCAATTTGCAGGCGCACCGGGCGGATGGTCTGAAGGACATTTGCATGGCCAGGGTCCAAGTGCTCGAATCCTGCTACAGGATGGTCAGAGTGCCAACAGACCATCAGCTGAGGATTTCATCATCACCAACGAAGAGAAAATCAAGCCCACTCCAGCCTTTAAGGAGCTGATACAGGACCTTCTGCATGTAAACCTGTCGTGAGACATGTTGCCAGCATGGTGTTGCTGGGACATGCCCGGGAAACTCCATGTGCGCTTAGGTGAGTCATGAGTCATGAGCATCCACATGCATGAGGAGCCCACGCTGATGTACGAGCTCCTGATGCGGTGCTGCACCCGGGTATCCCCACATCGCACACTTGACTTCTAGACCTCAGGACAAAGTGCTCCAGTATCGAATATAGGGTTTAGGATTTAGGGTTTAGGGTTTGCGGTGGAATAGCTCGTGATCGACCGTATCTTGCGACAAGGTGTGTCGAGTGCATCGTATTGTGGCTGCCCCGCTCCGGTGCCGGGCGAGACGCGGCTGTGGGGAGGCGACAAGGAAACGCCCCCAATAGAAACTCGAAAAGTGTTTTGGTCCACAAGGTCCTGTGCAACTAGGTTCGGATCGAAAAGCGAGCGGGCCGCAATCCTAAGAAAATGGGCGCTTGCAGGCCCAAGCATGCACTTGAAATGGTGAAACAGCCCACCACCGGAGCAGGGAGTGCTCGACGGCACGCAGGGGGAGGAAACGTCGGATCGGAGAAACCAACTGATAATCGCCCTGCACATGCTGGTGGAGGGCAGCCAGCCTCAAGACTGAAGCAGGATCGCCCCGAGCGGAACACAAGGTGTGCAATGTGTGCACTGCAAAAGATTGCAAAAGGAGCAGCGCAAGTAGCGTGCCAAAGCCCAGAGTTGACACAGTGGAGAGCACACGGAGGCCGGGGAGTGGAGATCTGGATGCACCACCATAAGGATCCAGCAATCTGTGGCCATAGAGCTGCAAAGGATCTGGATGACCCGGGGCCTCGGGCCTCCGCACTGCCACCTGTGGTGTCGAAACAAGCTATACAGAGCTTCCAGATCCTGCACAGACCTACGCAGCAAAGCACAGCGAAAGGGCTGTACAAGGATCCGTGAAGGAAAACTGCACATTTCAGGGCATGCTCCAGGTGAGGTGTCCACGGCTTCCTTTGCTTCAGAATTCTTCGTCTTCCGCCGCTGCGACCGATCCCCATGCTGTGGGGATATGTCCAGTCAAGGAAATTTCTGCCACAAGCTCGCTCGGGTACAACCATTCCTGCGGAGTAGAAGGCGCAAAATCTGCGACACCATAGAGGCTTCCTGTGACACTTTGTGCCGGAGCAAGCAGGCCTTGTAAGGGCATGGAACGACACTAGATGGGCAGTTGACGTAGGCGTTCGATCACACCAGCAAGTAGGGGGGATGCTTCCGGCTGCGTCAACACCTGCTCCAAGTTCTGCCAGAGAGCCTCCCCATCGTCCTATAGGGATTGCGGGCCGGCATCGAGATCACGCAAAGGGAAGGCTTGTTCCTGCTCTTCGGAAATGACCCACTGACCGACGAGCGCAGTGCCGTGTTCCACACAATATGTTTCCACCGTGTGCCGTGCCGTCAATCCACGTCAGAGCCAACTTGAAGGAAGCCGTGATAATAAGCGCCTACTCCTCCTCCTCCTCCTGGTCCTGCGTCGCCACTGACGGACGCCCGCCACGTTCCGGTGTCCAGCCTGCAGCTTGCTGAGGCCAGGGGCTCGGCAGGTCTACTTCCCACCGTGGGCTCTTGGAGGGCCTGTCCGGCCACGTTCCTCTGTTGCTCCATCGTCTCTTTGGCGGGGTCTCGAACCTGGCCGCATCGACCGCCATGGCAGTCGGAGTCGGAGCCGGAGCAGTCAGGCGGACGATCGATATCCCCACCGTCGATAAAAGTGACAGACTGCCCCCAATGGACGATGGCGGCATCCCCACACCAGCACCTGCAGACGTGTGAGCAGGGGCACGATTGACACTCGGTGTCGTTGGTACCTGACTGGCAGTGCTGAAGGCTAGTAGACATGCCGCAAGCCGAACCAGCAGTGGCGTTGGTGGAAATGGCCTGTAAGGCGGCGACCAGAGGTGGAGGGTACCCAAACTGGATGATATCCTGCTGGGAGTCTTCCTGGGCACTCTTGTTCTTGCCTTTGCCAGACGCTGTCCCGCCTTTCGGGGGCATTGAGCCGTGGTGTCATCCCGTTTGGAGCCCTTGCCGTGATGGCACTGCAGTCTGGCTCGCGCACGCGAGCCTTCTGCTGTTTGCGATGCCAGGGGGGGCTGTTGCTTCTGCGAAGCTTGGTCACCAGATCCAACGTAAAGTAAAAGGATACCCAGACTAAAAAGGGGAGCAATGACCAGCCCAGTTAAGTGCAGTGGGCCAGTGGGTGCAGATGAACATAATCGTAGAGAGTAAACAGGCTGCAGTGCCCTCCGAAAAAGTAGCAAACGTCGCTCCGCGGCGGAGCTGGGGTCCGGAATGTAGGTATGGAGCCCTACTCCTCGGAAGACAGGGGCCAAAATCCAACTAAGACGCCTGCTCCTGAACCCCCTAATCCCAATTCCGGGTTCGTTTTGCGAGAAATGTTTTCATTTTTAGGGTGTGTTTGAATAGTGTCAGGGATAACCATTCGTATTCGTCCACGAATGGATATCCAGTGGATACGAGCAATCGTATCTTTTCAACTACCAAAGCACTTGTTTGGATTCAGAGTGTCATTGTTTGGAAAGCTACTTGTATGTACGTTTATTCGCAGTCGCACGTGGTGCATTGACACATTTGACATCGCGTAACCGTACAGGTATTTAGTGTGGTTGCAGCCACATGGGGACATCAATGAGGGCAGCCGTGCTTTCGATTTTGCACCTGCAACTGTTCAATTTGCCGAGGCGAAAGCCGACAAAGTGAGAAGCTGCGTTCAGGACAGCATCTGTGGTCTACTTGTTTAAGTAGAAGCCTTCCATTCCCCACACTAACGCCTCATCCGCCTCTGTCGTAAAGCTTTGTTTGTGGGCGAGTCGTAGGCGAAGTTTGTGCCGGAGGAGGCTGAACATTGCCCAAGCTCAGAGTGCCCCGGTCATGACTGGCAATCCCCTGCCCCGGTGGCTAGCTTCCTCTGGCCTGTGTCACTCTTAGCACCGCTCGGGCTGTCCAGACTACCCACAGACAGCCGCGCACGACCCCCCAAAAGCAAGGGCAGGCGTGAACTCAGCGCTCTCATGCCGCTGTTCGTGTGGGTGCGATCGACTCCACGACTGCCAGTCGTTGTGCAAGGGCACTTCCTTCTGCCGCGAAGCTTTAGCATCGAGCCAGCAGGATGCACCGTACATGTTCACTCTCCGCAGCAAAAGCACACGTGACACGTCCCGTGTTAAGCTGGAGCGGCATGGCATAGCTGAGCAGTTCTGGTCATGGTCGAAGAAAGAGTCACCGAATTTTCAAGGTTCCTGGACTAACAGAATCGCTCATGGCGCCCATGGAGCAGCCTGTGGAGGTGAAGAGTGCAGGGAATCGGCTTTGCAAGTTAGCTCTTGCGCTCTTCTCTAGGACTGAGATTTGTTGAAAGCCCCGCCTAGGCCTTGGGGACCTCATTCTGACGCCTGAAACTCTGCAGGTCTCCTATTGCATAAAGCTGGACCTCCCCGAGACCAAGGACCGGCACTACCCGCAAAGCCCGCTGTGCTTTGTGTTGCAAAGTCTGTCCTGCCCGGGGTACAGCAACCTGAATAGCTGAACTCCAGTTCATGAGAGGACGGCGAGGACTTGAGCTTGCCGGGGCCTCGGAGCCTGGAAGCTTTGGAGTGGAAGCTAAAACCGCCCTGCGCAGATCCCTTTGATGAAGAAAGGCTTCCTCTAAGAGCTTCGGTTGATGTTGCTGCCAGGGAGAGTCAGGGCAAAGTTGAAGGGAAACTCGCCAGTTCGGTTTCGTTAGCTGAGATGGAGTCAAAATTATCGTCAATGTAGTTTAGTGTAGAGGGTAGTTGTTGAGCCAGAACCCCCAAGATCGATAGGGGACGTGCTAAAACGATAGGCTTAGTTATACTTTGGTCCCTGCAACTGCCTTAGGCGAATTCCTCGGAAAACGATAGGGGACACGCTAGTTCAAAAAACATAAGCAGCATGAACAAGTAATTTTGACGCCGACTCAGCTGCCGGCCCCTCGTTTCAGCCCTTCGCGGTTCTTGGCAGGTATTCCGCCAGGACGGAGCAGCTTCCCTCTGCCCGCTTGCCAAAGAAACTGCAAAGGCCTTGGAGTAGGGCGCGAGCAGTATTCACGATGGAGAACAAATGCAACAGAACCACAAATTGCGTTCATCCTGGTGATCACCGGCAGCAGAAAGCGCCAGCTAAGCACCTGCCTACCTCCGCATACCTGCGCCGCCGCCAACCCCCCATGGCTGTCACAAACCCAAGCAACTTTTCATCATTCTCTTCTTCGCAACTTCTTCATGATTCTCGTCGGCATCGCATCTTTGCCACCATCACCATCACCGCCGCCATAATCATCATCCTCATCATCAACGACAGCAGTACACGTTTCAAATGTATCAGTCAGCCAATGAACTATACAATGAGTAGAGTGAGTAGAGTGTCGATGGTAAGACGTGCAGTAGATAAACACAGAAATCGGGGCGGCAGTTTAACTAATAAAGCATGCGACCACTACAGAGATTCCTGGTCACATGCGATGTTTACAAATGTCATGTGGTATCTAATGGCCAAAGCGACAGGTAGTGCCACTAGAGCTACAGCATTTCGCCAAGCGTTTCGCTTATGCCGTGTGAACACAGTGACTCCTTGTGCAGAAAGCAGCACGCCGGGCAACAGGCACGAATGCGCGACATGAGGCGTTGAAGGCTTTTTGACGTTGACGACCAAAGCTTTGACTACGGATTAAAGGTGTCCAGCCACAGCTTGCCACAGCGTGACACACCGAAGTGAAGTCTTCGCCGTAGAGTGAGTGCAGGCGACAAGATCTACAAACGATTGGCGGCGATACGACTTACAACTTCAGAAACCCACCATGATCATCGACCACATTTGGAGACGACGTGCACTGAATCCCAGGGGCTTGAAGGCCAGTTTGAGATGGGGCCTTGATAAATGCATGGATTTCGCTGCTGAGTCTGATCAAAAGTACCCTTCGGCACCCTTGGTCTTTACAGCAAGTAATTTGTGTGGCAGGCCTTCCAACAATTTGCTCTTCGATGCGCCGACCCCCGCTGCTGTAGGCATTCTGGGAGAGGCTGGTGCTTGGCCGTGTTTGGTGATGCAGCCCACGATGGTATCAGTCCTCGTTGCGTAGTCGTCGTAACAGTGGTGGTAGCAAGACCGTGGACACCGGGGCTTAACCCCAGACTTCTTGATTCTTAAGTCCCAGAGCGTGCCGAACAGTCGGACAGGCTGCCGAAGAAGTCGTGGGCCTGAGCATACCAGCCTGCAGCCCAAAAATTCAGACTTCGGTATTGTGGATCCCGTAAGAACGAAGAAAGTTCGGTCCGGTGTCCGCCCCCTTCGAAATTGCGGTGCTCCTCACCCTCATCACCAGGCATCTCCTCGGGAGGACGGCGAGGCCTGGTTGGAGGCGGGGCACCCGAGCGCCGCTGTGCCGAGCCATCCGAGCCCAAGCTTAGGCCGGGCCCTTACCCGGGCCGGCGCCGGAGCGCTACGCCGACAAGGCACCGGCGATGCACGGCGCAGAGCGGAGCAGAGCGGAGCGGAGTCTGAGCATCTGAGAGTGCGGGCCAAGGGCCAGGGACTCTCGCTGGCTCAGCGCCTTCTCCAGCTCGACTTCTCCGATGACGAGGAGGAAGGGAGCGCGATGTTACAAAAGTGGTCAGCATGTCTCACCACCGCACCAGGATGACGGTGATGACGGCTTCCATACTTCCAGCCGGTTGCTGAGCAGACCTTGAAGGGCTGGGCCTATGCCTTCGCCGAGGGGATCCTAAAGACTTGAACCTTCAGCGAAGTAAGAAGGCAATTGCATTGCTGTGTGTCGGGTGCCAATCGGGGTTTGGGACGGAAGAGCCCAGGACACGAGCTGCCGGAAGTGCAGGCCTGCAGCATCGCAGTGTGTGGAAGTAGCTCCTACATCACCCGATGGCCTTGTGATGCCGTGAGGCTGACCCAGACGTAGCCGACGCGGAGGCTTAGCTCCGAGGGGGTGTGAGCTTTCGGCCATTCCGAGCTATTCCGAGCTTGAGGCCGCGGAGGCGTCCCCGATCATCGTAGAAGATTGCCAGGAGTTTATCCAGGACAGCTCCTGCCTTCGCTCCGTCGGCATCGAATCGAGGTTGTGCGGACCTGGAAGTTCTGCGGTGCGAGGAGCTTGACAGTGATGACGACTGAGAGTTTCTCCCGCTGCCAGCTCAGAGCAGCAAGCAAGTAAGGTAAGGCTTGCCATCGTGCATGCCAAGCTTTACGCAAGATACGCAGAAGTATCGTGCTTTGAGCATTGTCGAGGATGCTTTACAGCAGAGTAGAGCAATAGAGAAAGCTTGACACAACATCTGCCAGACAGCCATCGCAAGGCGCTGACACGTTGTTTTCGCCCCCTGAGCGTGATTGCTGCACTGCGCTTTCTGCTGCACCTGTGATCAGTCAGCAGCTTCATCTGCTATCTGCGAAACGTCGAGCAGTTTCGAGATACTGCCGTCATGGCACCGGCAGCACGGAAGCCGTAGGAGGCCGTCATGCTTCACGGGCCGGGCTCCATTAAATGGAGTCTGAGTGCTTTGCAAATAGAGCCGAGCCGGGTGTTTAGCCTCCAGGGCCTCCAGGGCGAGGAGTGAAGCCCACAGCTGACCTATGCTGACATCGAGGAAAGACGTCTGGGATCGTTTTGTTTACTGCATTATGGGTTTGAAGGAAGTAAGACTTGTCTGCTGCAGGGTGTAGCGTTTTGAGCATGTCGCTTGCTTGAGGCACGGCGGTGCCGAACTGCCTCGAATCTACCAAGTTCTGCGTGTGTCACTTCTGCAGGAAAAACGATCGGGCCTTGACGAAAAGGAGTCACTTCCAGGGGGCAGTGTTGACCGTCCACTTGTCGACGCCGCTACTTTGCCGATTGCATCGTGCGTCTGTGTTGCAGGTTGTGAGACAGGGCTACCATTGTTGAAAGCAGAACTTAAGTGGAATCGGCGATGGTTTTACATCATTCCTCTCCTGGTTTCTGCCAAACGGTCAGTGCAAATGTGCCTCGTCACATCGGCCTCGCATTGTGGCTTCGGAGCTCAGAGAGTGGCTGCGCAGTCACCCTGGGCCTGGCACGAACTCTGCTTAGGGACCACAGACAACACTTTCCTCGCGTGCAGAGTTATTGAGCCGCTAGGGAGCCTCGGTGTAAGCCATGGTGAATTTCATCAAGCAAAGACCTTGGCGCGGCTTTCCGCGGTCGGGGCCGCAGTACAGGAAGCTAGGCCTGAGCACCAGTGATGAGCGTTCCTGATTCACCCTTTTGCTGCCAAGGCTTGTTCACCATGCCATCAGTGAGGCGGACCACAAGGAAGACGGTAGAGATGAAGCCACGGAGACGTGGCGAGAGAGGATCATGCTGGCAGGAATTCGCAGACGAATCATCGGTGTAGCAGCCGCCGACAGCCTGGGCTTCTGTCACTTGTCCTGCCCCTACCTGAACTACAGGTGGACGCCTTCGCGTGAAGTTCTCAGGCCGGCAGCAGCTGCTTGCATTGAAAAGCACAGCAGAACGACTCGAATGGACAGCCTCGTATTTGGGGAAAATCCATCCTCAAGCCGTTGAGACTCGTCGGCTGCTTACGCGTCCGGAATATGCATGAAACAGGAACAGAGGCATCAGCATCAGCGTCGCGAGGAGGTGAAACCTACCAACGATTACCAACGAGAGGGTTGTTATGGTCTGTCCTCACGGCCCGGCATGGCCCCGTCAGCAACTTTTGTTGAGGTTCTAAGGTCGCAGGCGAGCCGTCTTTAAAGCCAGGCAGGCTGGCAGACAAACCACGGATGATCATCGATTTTCGTTCTTGCCTGCATCCCGAGTGTATTTCGATATCCAGGGCCTCGATTCCTTAGAGTAGTCGGAGCATCTGCGCTGGCGTGTAACATAATAATGCATAACTTTGCTGCATGACTACTGATGCGAGCTTTTGCCACTGATGTGCAATTTCTGAAGCAACGTCCACAATGGGGTGATGTGCATTCTCGCCGACTGATGTGAGATACACCCGATGCTGGTAGTCACAGCAGGATGCACATGATGTCCGACGAACATAGGGCCGTAGGCCCATCAAAGCATAGTCAGGAACGATTCGAATTGAGGCGGTCGTTGAAAATCGGCGATAGCACCCTAACCAGCCCCTGACCCTGCCGTGATCGTTCAACAATCCTTTTCATTCTGGGGTGGTCTTGTCTTCTGAGGTCGGGACGTGGACACGTACATGAAAAATACAACAAGTGAACACGGATTTGTGCGACCAAGGTGAAGAGCGCATCTAAAGACACCCAATGTGGTTAGCGGAACATCTTCATGTCTATCATCCTTGTACGTAGGTCGTGCAGCTGTAGCCTGATTCACATGCTCAGATGCACCCCACCCTTCAGGAGGTTGCAACTCCTCGCGCGGCAGGGTGCATGGTGGCAAGTGCTGGCAGAACTGCAGGAGCCTTCGGCAACCGTTTAGGGAGGTTGCCTTTCAACATGGCCGTTTCAACGCTGATTTCAAGGAATGGCCATCTCGCGGCTGCACGCCAGATGTCGTCGCTCTCTCCGTTGGGATCACGGCCTGCGCCAGGCTCGAAGTTTGCGACTTTGGGGTTGGTTTTTGCCCTTGGAAGGTCCACCGAAGGCTCGGTGGGCCAACGAAGCGCGTGACAAAACATGGCGAGGTGTCGTGTCGAAGGAATTATAGGAATTGCCAGACGGCTTGGACGATGGCTCTTGCAGAGATTTGGTGAATTACCCTGACGAAAACAAAAAGTTCATCAGTGGCTTTCAAGCGAGAACTGCTGCACGCAAGATACAAAACTCTTCAGTGTCCTGTAACAGGGCGGCAAAGTGGCAAGATGCGATTGGCACGGAACTTGGGACACGGGTCTGCAGCCGCGTAGATTATACCTTCGTGATTGCGCCCAGCCACCGAGCCTGTAATGTCGGACAGCGGCGGGTGAGCCCCTCGCCTGTCGGGTGCATCGGACTCAGGTCTGGTGTCTGCGATGTCAAAGATGGGTGTGAGGCGCACTGAGACCGCACCGACCGCAACTCAATACGCGTCTTCTCAGATCCGCATGGCACCAGGCCAAACACCGTGGCTTACAACAGCATGCTTGCAGCATGCAGCACGGGTCAAGCGTCCCATGGCTGACCACATGGAGGGATTTGGGGGAATACAACCGCAGAGGTGCTTCGAGAGTAGTCCCAGGCACGCAGAAGTTACTGGCGAGGTCTTCGGCATACTGTGCCATTCGGGGTAGTAGATGGCAGCGACTGAGGTGGGAGATGGCTCTGGGCTGCCTGCAGCACATGACGTCGCGGGCTTATCAGCCTGCTGCCTTCTCTTTGCAAGATTTCGGAGAGATGATGGGGATCGTGAGGGCCCTGTGTAGCTGTCGAACGTTTTGATACACAAATACGCACCCGACATCTGTCTATCCGCGTTTCTATCCAATGCTCCGTCTGACGAGTCTAATGCTCCGTCTACTAACCTGTCAAGCCCTGGAGCTGTTTACCGGTTTACGTGTAGTAACTCACTGTTCAGATACCTGCATGCCTACATTCGCACAGAATATAACAGTGTCAGATACGAATGAACAAACAGGTAATCGGATATGTGCGCACAGGTACGCTTAGATAGTGTGTTGGTCGAGATTGTCAGTTTCTAATTACATATCTTAGTTGTCACTGTCAATGTGAGATGCTCTTGAGCAGGCATCTTGGCCTTGCCGACGTCATCAGCCTCAACTCTGTCCTGCATGGCTTGGCCGGAGGAAACGAAGGGTTACATTGTCTGAGCTTGTGCGTGTGTGCGCCGCATAGCCCGCGTGGCATCTTTTAGTTTTAGGCCTGGGGAATTTTCGACGGACGTTGGTGATTGCTTGTCCAGGCCTCCAGTGGCTTCGCGCTCTGCACCTTCTTCAGGAGTGGGCAGAGCTGCATCCGGGAACAAAACCCCGCCGCATTGGGGAACAACAACACGGCACCACACCGGCGGTTCGCCATTGATGAGACAAAGCCCGGGGGTGTTGTTCGCGTCAAACCTAAGCCTGATGCCTCCAGAAACTTGCCTGGCTTCAGCTTCTCGATTCGCGCGATCCGCGTCATTTCATTTTTGTGCTCCCACATGTCGCCCTTGCCAGAGTGCTTCCCTGGCGCCTCTATTCACAACACCGCAGTTGTGGGGAAGGGGGATGCTGGTCGGAGTCCAACACCAGGTTGATGCTTCTGAAATGCTCCGGGCTTGGTGAGGAGATGTGGTACGTTTTGCTAAAAGCTGAGTCGGTGATGTAGTACGCCTACGATCAGCACTTCCTCTGTCAGCACGACCTTGGCAGGATGCTGCGGCAGAGCTTTCGCCAAGCAAACTGGATGCTTTTACCTTCAATGTGCCCGGCCTTAGTTTGCAGGCTCAGGAAACCTTGCGTCAGGCCAGCTGCATCGCACCTCTGCGCTGATTCAGCTTGTACCCGAGTCAGTCTGGTAGCCAAGACCCGGACCACTTGAATTATTTCTTCCGTCTTCTGGACCCTGCTTGGCACAGCTGAGGCAGCAATGAATGCCTGTCGCCTGCAATGGGCAGTGCCCCCAAGCTTCTGGCCAGAGTGTTTATAAAGATCAAGTTGTTTGTTGCACCTCGGCGAATGAGTCCTCTACATGCAGGCCGTGTATTCCAGTCGTGTGGAAGTGCGGGAGTGCTGCGAGGTTGCAGACACGTTTTTGCATTGCCAGGTTCAATTGCTTGGACTGTACCATCTGAGTAGGAAATATGAGCAGACTGTGTCCGCTGGCACGTGGCGTCTCAGGACCTCTTCGAAACAACATGAATTCAATCCGTAACTAATTAGCATGCTTGACGAACTAAAGCCTAAAAAGGTAATTGCGGAAGTTCATTATCGAGATACTTGTCTTACACCGTTTGAGAACCCGTAGCCCGCTACACCGTATTCGACTTCAACATCACAAGGTCGTGACCCTGCCACGAGTTTCGACCTGTTGAAATGCTTGCATTTGTTCACTGTATCGAAGCGAGTGGCCTTCTTCAGTTTGGACAACTTCGACAAGGAACGTGTGTTTTTTTTGCTCGGCCAGCCCTTTTCATTTCCTACTGAATTTATTCAGAATCCTATTGCAATGCATAGACATCCGATTGAAATTAAAAATCCTACTAAAATTAGTACGAATCCTATAAAAATTAATCGGAATCCTATTGAATTTCAGAGGCGCGTCCACCCCAAAAAAAACGCGCCCCTGGACGAAAGCCCGCACGGGCCCCGGCCCGCAAGTGAGTGAGTGACCGAACGCGTCCCGAACAAAAAAACGCGCCCGGAGTGTTGTTTTTTTTGCTCGGCCAGCCGTGTCCCGAACAAAAAAACTCGCCCGGAGTGGTTTTTTTTGCTCGGCCAGCTCTTTTCCTTTCCTACTAAAAGTAATAGGAATCCTATTGAAATTCATGGAATCGTTAGTACTCGCCCTCTGTGGCGGTAGGTTAAATTAATAGGAATCCTGTTGAAATTAATAAAATCCTTAATCGATTGTTTTGATCCTATTAAAATGAAAAAGAATCCGATTAACCAATAGAATCCTTTATAGAATTATCTAGAATCCTATTAAAATTAAGAAGAATCCTACTAAAATCAATAGACATCATATTGAAATCAAGAGGCGCGTCCCGAACAATAAAAAGCGCGACCTGTGTTTTTTTGCTCGACCAGCCGCGCCCCGAACAAAAAAGCGCGGCCGGTGTTCTTTTTTTGCTCGGCCAGCCACGTGAGTTACAAAAAGGTATGGTGAGCAAAAAGCCTAATTACGGAACAAAAAAAGACACTTACCACTTCGACAAGGAGAAGTTGCCAAACACATGGGGATGCTACGGCACGTAGGGCTGTAGCATAGCGAAGCAGGACGAAGCGTGTGCCTCGCAAACAGCCTTGTCAACTTCATGAAAACAAGTCTTGGCGGTGCCACACAAATGTACGAGCGATCGTCACGGTCCGCACCCTGAAAGTGGCATCATCCATCAATTCGTTGTAACTTGCTGCAGAGCAGCAAGGTCCAGTCGCTGGCGCTGCTACAAGTCATGCTGCAAGCCAGATTGCTACCCGATGTGGCGTGGGCCCCAAACACCGAACAGAGAGCGACTTGTGCTGAACGAAGCATGATGCAAGGGCCCTTGTAGCATGTCAGTCGAGAGAAGACTGGCTTGAGACTGGTGGTGTCTTTAACGAGTGAGGGGCAAAGGCTTCGAAGCCTAAATAGCCGGCAGGCACGGATAGCATGGGGTGTAGGTCAGAGGGTTGCCGAGACCTGCGGCAAGGGTTGAAATGGAGGAACAGAAACCTGCATTGAAACTAATTATTCGAGACTGTGGTTTGGCTTTATGAGGTCACTTGCAGCAGCCTGGTCAGTTCCTGCACATCCTGCAGCCACTGGGCCAGGGTCACCGGCTCAGGGCAGAGACAGCGGTTGCAGCGGTTACCGAAAAATGCGAGCCAGCAGCACGATGTGACAAACAAAACGGTGCTCCGAACGATGGTTGACACGGGAAAGTTTAAAACTTGCCCACCGGCATGGCAACATAGCCTTCGGCGACACGACAAAAATCCAAGAGAGAGGAATGAGAGGAAAAGCCAGGTGGGAAGAGTTGCCAGCAATTGAAAAGCCACACTGCCGGCACAAGTGCAGGGCGGTCTATGATCAAGTGTAGTATATGTAGTATCTTAGTATCTGCTCTTATCAGTGTGACAACTGATA
>CAJNJA010025153.1:0-32625 GCA_905231915.1 Symbiodinium necroappetens | reverse complement strand
GGACCAAAAAAAAAAAAGGACCGAAATAAAACTCCACCCCTTAAAAATCGGAAGCGCTCAACTGCCGCATCCCTTTGAGGCCCTGAGGTGAGGGGCTTCAGAAGCAAGCCTTTGCGGAGTCATCGTCTTCAACCCACAAGGGAACGGAGGCATTGCTGGCGCTCTTGTAGAGCCTGTGCGACCTCCACATAGAATGATTTCGTCACGGCCGCTCCGAAGCATGCCTCACCGTCGATCTGCACCTTCAACAGCTTGCTGGCATTCGCAAGAAAGCCCATTGCAACATCGGATTGCAAGAGGAATTCTTCACCCATCTGCAGACGGACCAGCGTGCTTGCAAAGTTCCGAGCCAGAAATCTGACCTCACGACATGCTCCGCGATGTTGGACAGCTTCTGGGAAAACTCCTGCATCTTCCTTCGATCGGTCTGTGCATTTAGCTCTGTCTGCACCGTTGCACGCCGCTTCCAGAAAGATCCGACTTTGCTCTCCTGCATCCAATGCACAGCGAAGGATGGTCCAAATGTGTTGTATTTCAGGAGCATCTTCCGAATCTTCAGGCTGAAAAGGATTGGGCACATACGTGGCAGTGTTACTGCCCACACTGGCAACGTACCACTGATGACGCTCAGCGGGTCTTCGAGACACATGGCGAACCCCTACAAGGTTCTGGGACGCTACGATCTTCTCCCGCTGGTGGGAGCAATTCGGGCCCTCCAACACACACGCACACACAAAACAAAGAGACAAAGAGACAATGATACACACGATATACAGACAGCGACGTAGACAAAAAGACACCAGACAGAGAAGTGTTGCTATTGCCGAGCACATCTGCAGTGGTATCACATGGTATTACGACAGAAGTGCAGCGTCCTCGTTGGTTGCAGACTGCAAGTCTCTCCAGCACCCCCTGCTTTGTATGATCACGGAAGTCAAACCTTCAGTCAGTTACCCTTGGTGACAGGGTTGCATTCACGCATGCACGCATTCGCTTCCACTTCTCAAAGGATGTTCACACTCAGCTCACGGTTGGTTTTTTCCAGTTACGAACTGGTGGTTGCATGTATTGGCTGACACATGCTTATGTCACTGGCTTGCCTAACATGAAACAGATTGCCGCAAGCATGCATGCAAGCATGCTTGCACAACATACCTGACATAGCTGACTGTTACGGATTCGGTCAGTCCTGTGAATGCAGTCGAAAACGATCCTTGGAAATTGCTGCGAGGTTGGGTAAAAAAACAGCGAGGATAACCATACATCGCGAGTATGCTAGATGCATCGGTAACGTTCAGAACACTGTGCAGAAAAGAAGCCAAGGCGTCCCTCGACCATAGCCTGATGTGTGGCTGGAGCTTCCTTGCACCAGGCCGAGCCGCACATCCCTGGCCCTGCTCATGGAGAAAATTGTGAGCAAACAAAACGTGCACATGACGATGGAGAGTGACCTACCCATGAGCGAGGGCAGTTCTCTCTCTCGCTCTCTCACACGCACGGAGACACACAGACACAGATATGCAAGAGACATGCCAGCGCACACACGCACAAATGCAGAGACAAAGACACACCGACTGAGGGAGATTGTGTGTTCTGTACAGGGTGTTGTGCAAAAGATCGAGCTTCAAAGCTGACAGTTTTGCTGCTGTTCAATCGGCTGTCCGTGTGCTGACCAGGTCTCATAGATGGGTTGCGTCCCAAGCACCTCTCCAGCGCTGCACGAGAGACGACGAAGCCTGTCTTCCCAGCTTGCTGACGGTATTGAGCACCTTCACCGTCTTTCTGGAAATGCAGGTGCTTGTCAGATCCCGTCAGGTTGGATTGTGCCGAAGCAAGAGCCGCCGATGCTGCGCACGGCGATTGACTTATGTCAGCAGAGATCTTCAAGCCAGGGTTGTACCTGTCGTCTTCAGGAAAGAATTTGTGCAGTGGCAACTTGTGTCTCAAGGTGTCTCGATCGGTCTGGCAGCCATGTGCGGTCCACATTTCCCATTCAAGCCAAGTTCGGGATTTCAGGCTTCGGCCACACAGACTCAACGACTCGCTTCCCGGAGGCGGAGGAGCTGCTTTCTCACCGAAATTTGCATTCAGGTCCACGCGGCATGCCTCTGAAGTCGCCGAGATTCAGTTGCAGCACGCGTCTGCCCTTCAGGCCGTTCTGATGTTGACATACTTGCTACACCTGCTACATAACCCATATGGGCATCTAGGGACGAGTCTGAGCTCAACTGAAGGCGCTTCAAGGTAAAGCAGATGTTGCACTTGGACGTGCGCGTCTGGCAGAGGTTCCTCGCACCATTCGTCGCCTTCCTAATTTCCTGCTTCATCATGAGTCATTATGGAGCAGGTCCAATGCACGAGCTTGGAAGCCAAGAAGGCCTCTTCAGCTGAGTCCGAGCAGATGCGGATGGGTGAAAACGATCACGGAGTCTGAGAGGCACGATGTTTGGCAATGTTGGCTCGTCAAACGGAGGCCAAACCGTTCAACAGTGAATTCCTCGCTCGGCACTGCCGCCAGGCTCACGTGTGTTGTGAGTGTCTGTGTTTCTGGAGGAGAGACGCTCGACTGCAATTTGGCTTCCTAACTGATCATCCATGACAGTTCAGAATTCAGGAGCAAGGACCTCATTGATCACAGGATGCGCCTATGAGCTCAATCTCCATTGAGCAATGCGCACAGTCACGCAGCTTCGAAGAGCAACAACTTCGGCTTGTTTCCCGTGCACACGAGCGTTCAGCAACAGGATCAGATGCTGCCATGCAGCAGGTCCTCAGGCAGTTTCTACATCAGCCGCCATGCTACCCAGGATGTTGCGATAACATGTGTAGCCTTCATGGTTGGCCGTCCAAGATTATCACACACAAAACCAAATGCAATGCATGGCTTGTAAGGTATGCCAGTCGGCCAGGGAGCTTCGCCGAACGAAGCTGTCAACAGTGTCCGTGTGACACTGAAGAGTGGCCTTACTTGGTCTGTGACTTGAGACTGACAGCAGCTGGGTTATTGAGGTCTTCTTGCGTGCCTTTGAGGAGGGCAAGGTGCTGAAACTGGCGCGCTCACTTGAAGAAGACTCGTGTGTGCTCAGTCGTTGCCTGGCATGGTCTTTCACGGCTGGAGGGCTGCCTTCGCCTCAACCGGTCGAAGTCGACCCCCAAAACCTACCACAGTCTGTATCCCTTGGCGTGAGGTCTGTCTCGCCGAGCGGGCACAGCGGAGGCGGAACGAGCTGGAGGCACTTTTTCACCTACGCCGAACTGCCCCCAACAACGCAATAATCACACAGGACGCTTCTGTTACGAATTTTCCTGTCAGGCACAGCTTTCGGGCCGTGAGTCAGTGTGGAAGACTTGGGCTAATGCGGCCGCCGATCCCTGCGCTCTGACATGCTCTGACCAAGGCACCGAGCACGGCTGTCTTGGCTAATGTCTTACCAAACATCGTCCAAGTTGCAGGCACGATGCAGTACAGGTGCAATGACTGCGTTTGTTCCCGACTCGTAGAGGCTGATGCCAAAGAGCTCTTCTTGTCTTGGAGATGCTGGGTGCTAGCCTTCGTGAGGTTTGTGAAGTGTGCCACTCGCCGAAAAGCGAATCAGGCTTTGTCCGCTGGTTCCAGCGGTTTGCATGCGCGACTGCGCCTTGAAGAGGTGTTTGCCAAGAGAAGCCTGAGAGAGGGACGAGAGTCGCGACTTTCAGATTCCTGGCTGCAGGCTCGTCGAAATTCTGCGCAACGATATCTGTTGCAGTCAGTTCCCACGGTGTTTTGTTGGCGAGAGTGTTTGTTTGGATCTGCCTCAAAAATTCGACATCTGTTGTAGAATTGCTGCGTCCCAGGCAAAGGGAGCGGCACGGCTCCAAATTCACTCTGCAAGATGTCCTGGGAGCTTGGTCTCAGGAGGCCTCGCATTTCAGAGTGCTTGAGGGAATGGACCTCGGGGCGACGCGACCAGGTGTTGGTTAGACGCCATCGCGAGGCCCTGGAGCAATCCGAACTGGCTCGGGCAGTAACCCCAGCCTCCGCGAGCGTCGACGGCACCAACATGTAGTTTGTGACGAGAAGATGCTAGAAGATCTAGAAGTCAAGGAATGACCGGATTGTAAGAAGTAACTGAACCAGTCGACACACAGCTGGCCACTCCCTTCACCTTTGCGCCGGGAATGTGGCTGAACGTTGCACTTCTGTGCGGCCATTGCCTTCGCTGCCAGAAACAGCCTGTGAAATGAGAAGATGCCAGAGGGGAACAAACTCCCTCGCTACTTCAAAGCGTCCACTCACTTGGGCGAAGCGAGAGCGCCAACCCTGCCATCATGGGAGCATTGAAACACTGCGGCCAGGTTTAAAGCAACTTTCCTCTATCAATCCATGCTTTGCCCAGGTGCGACACATGCAAGCGTCCACCTCTCTCTCCTTGAAGTGGCTTGCTCTGCTTCAAGGCTCAAAGGAGGACGGAGAACGATGGTGAACGTCTGACCTATTCGATTTCGACTTTGTCACTTCCTGCCCTTGCAGGAAGTCCTGCTTTCCCGTGCATTCTCGGCTCTTCGGCTTGAGGTCCAGGAGAGGGTCCAGGAGGCAGTGCAGCCGCAGCGGCCTCCACGGAATGCAGAGCCATTGGCAGAGCCTTTGCGGAGGCTCGCTCAAGGGCGCTAAGTGCACAGCAGGCCTCTGAGTTGGTTTCCTGTCAGCTCCCCAGAAGCGCCTGTGCAGTCAGTGCCTTTGCAGAGCCTCGGTCAAAGCTGAAAGGCGCAAACGGGCGAGCCGTCCAGGCTGTGGGGGCCCCGAGCATCTTCGCTCTCGCTTGCAAATTTTTGCACCAAGTGTCTTTGAGGTACTACTCGCCATGGACAGAAGTGGACACTCGCTTCAAAGATGTGCCCATTTCTCAGTGACAGCATCTGAAGCAGTGCACGCTTCGTTCCGCATCAGGCCTTAGCAGAGTGGCGTGCTGCAGTTCATGCTGGCAAGACTGTGCGCAGTTTGCAGGCCATGTCATTGCGACAGCAGTATGCGAAGATCAGCGAAACTCGCGAAACAAACAGGACCACGAGCGGATGGTCTCAGCCATGCGCCGCCACTTCGATTGCATAGCCACTGGATTCTCGAGGCGGTCCCTGGTTCTGACAGGACCTCAGTCTGGAGTTCGCAGAGGTGCAGACATGTGCAACGATGCGTGCCTAGCCGCCAAGGAGAGCGCAGGGTCAAGTCCTGATGGCTTGGGCCCGTGCCTGTCGGCAGCGTGCCTTGGAGCACTTGCGACTACAAGAACGGGCCCGGGCCCGAAATCTCCGCAGGAAACTCGGAGGAATCGGAGTTCCCGAGGCACGGTCCTTTGATTGGCGACGGAAGTTCGTAGAGACGATATGCTGGCACGGAAAGGTCCGTGCTGCCGCTCAGGGTTACTGTGCGGCGTTGTGAAGCTTCTGCAGGATTGCGACGACCATCTCGCCTTCCACATCTGGCAGGCTCCATACTAACACAGTCTAACACACAGGTCAAGCGGTCGTAACAAGCGAGGTCTCACGTACGTGATATCGCTTGTGTCTGTAGAGTGTCTGTGCCTAGTGCCCTGGTATATGTCGTATCTTTCAGCAATCGTTCACCACCTCTTGTCTTGTGGAGCCGCGGAGTGCCCTACATGTATCTGCCACTAGCCATTTCCAACCCCTTGACTTGTTTGGCAAAACGCAAGCTTGGCAGGACTGAGGCAATCAGGGAACGGCAGTGCATTCTTGTCCCTGTGCTTCCACCGTCTCTAGCTCCTGCAGTTTCTGTTCCGGCATGCACATCCAACGAGACTGCTCTCTGCAAGTTAGCCCTGCCAGAGTGTGCTATCGCGCCACTGATTACACTACCTTTAACCGGAGTCCTCGATGTGCTGCTGTTATGATCATGTGGGCCAAGACACGTGCATGTTTAGCAAGCATCCGTGCCCAACTCTTGAACAGCTGGCAGCCTTGTAGACGGACCGTGGGTGCTAATACGGAGCTGGCAGCGAACTCCAGGCCTGGATCCGGTTTTGCCAACTTGCAGCCAGGCCCTTGCACCCTCGAGTCAGGTTCATGTTCCGCATTTTGCTGGTTGCAGCCCTGTGGCAGGGATCGTGCATCTGAACATTTTTTGGGTCAGCTGCAACGGTTTCAAGTGCGCGTCGCTCAGCAAAGCGGCATACGCGCGGCCCTTTGTTTCTGCTTGCCGGCTTGGGCCTGGGCAAGGAGCTGGTCGAAGACACAGATCCTCATGGTCGGGGCGTCGCTGCAGGTGTGCGCTTGACAAAAACCTCTCTGAAGCTGTTCGCCATCGTCGCCATCAGTTGTGTCTTGTCACTGGGTGGTTGCCGCAGAAACAGGTGCAGTTGCTCTTTCTGAAGAGAGCTTGCTTTGCAGCCTGGCGACGCGCACGATGTTTGGCGCAAGCTTCGTGCGATCAGCAGGACAGCTCCATTCCACCCGCCTTTCAATGAAGCCACCCTTGTCATCAATGCTCTGCAATGTTACAAGGAGCGTCAGCGACTTCATCTTCGCTCTGCACGGTTGCAATATTCCCGAGATTCGGTGCTGCAAGGCGGGCAACCTTGGTTGCAGAAGCTTGGCTGTAGCCCGCCAGCCGCACTAAACTTCAAGACTAGCACCGCGAAAACAAAGAGACAAGTGCCACCAAAAGAAGACCTCCCAACAAATCTCCCCCCATGGCGTGGATGCCGTGGAGGGTAGCCGCGCCGAGTTTCCAGGGTTCTCACTGACAAGGTGTTCGAGGCCACGCTGTCGCGAGAGCACAGCAGCACTGTCAGCACATGTCCGAGCTCCACTTCCCAAAAGACGGCCTTTGGCCTGCAGTGGCCTGCAGCCTCCGGGCTCACTGGAAAGGGGGGGCGAAACGAAAACGAAGGGAAGAAAGGAGAAGGGAGAACTTCGAGGCAAGCCGAACCCATCGCTTTTTTGAAGGTCTTGCAAAAAAGATGGAGGAGGACGCCGTAGGCTTCTGGTTTCGATTGGCCACTCGGATGCAGTCCCATATCCGAGCAGCCGAAGCAACATGAAGCAACCTGGACAGAGCAGGCCTGGGCTCTCTGGCGACGGCTGCGCCAGCGTCCAAGACGACTTGAAAAATCCTCTCGACCACTCTGCAGCTTGCGGTCCTGCTCAGGACTGGAAAGAATGATGGCTGAGGAGAAGCGAGTGCTGGCATGTCCTTTCTCTGTACAGCTGAATCACCTAAAGGAGTGCGACATCGTTGGCGCAATTCTGGTGGAGTTGCAGGCGGAACTGATGTTGGCATGGCATGTCAGTCAGCATAAAGAGCAGTCGCAGCGTCAGAGGAACGCTGGGCCCAGCACGAAAAGCTCCGAGAGGCGCAGGAGCGACAAGATGTGACAGGGCGTTGAACCGCAACATCCCACCATCGCCCCATCGGAGGAGCGAGCCGATCAAGAGGCCCGCTTTCGGACAGGGGCTATGAACCGAAAGCTTTGGAACGTTGCACCCAGGCATGCGCTCGTCTGGAGCAGCTGCCGGAGCCTCAGGGTGCCTCAGGTGCTGTGCTGTCTCGCCGCCATCCAGCCGCTAGGTGCTAGGCCACATCTGTTTCGGCTTGGTGGCCACAGCGGTCGTACACTGCATTGGCTACACTAGCAGCCCATGCCAAGGGGCCAAGAGGGAATCCGACAAGTTCTCGCTCGGTGCTAAGACGACTCAAGATAGCTCTTGCACGCCTGGAGTCGAGATGGCTTGACACGCGAGACGGAGATGGATGAGACGGGCAGATTCTCGAACAGCAGCTTATTGTCCCGGCAGGCCAACAGCGGGACACGGTTGCCAGGCTCAAGCGGCGTGCTGTGCGCAAACGTTCGTTCGCACTGACATTGCACTCGAAAGACATTGGGCTCAGAGGGACAAATTGAACTTCCAGGGTACGTGCAGTCTCATACACGACAGTGTGAGCAGCCTTGCGATTCTAACGAGGGCTGCAAACGTGAGCCGTGATAAGCCAGCAGTGTTTAACCAATGAATGCGGCGAAGTGCCGCCAGCCATGGCTCTGGCAAGGGTGCAGCAGGCTGTCACTTCTTGTTGAATCTTTTCGCGATGTGTGAGAATGGCACAGGTCTGAGAGGTCACAGGGATCACCTATGCTGCTTCTCCAGCTTCTGCCATTTGTGCACTTTTCTCAGTGTGCACGCTCTGACAAGCTCGCAGAAAGTCAGAAGCTAAGTTTGTGTTTTTGCATGATACATTAGGTTGTTGACGCTTCCTTTTTGGGGCTGAGGTGCCGCTGGCATGCATTGTCCGAATCGGCAATTCGAGCGACGAGCTGCACGCCTTCGCAGCTTCAGCCAGGACATGGGGAGTTTCTCGGCTGCGAAGTGTGGAGCATCGGCGCGTTATACCGGTGATGCTGGTCTTAAGGCAAATTGCCGTTGGTTCGTCGGCTTCGTGCCGTCAACTTCAGCCGGCCAAGCTGTGAAAGAGCTGCTAAGCTGCGGGAATGCTATCATGCTCGTACAACGAATGATCAACGAATGGACCTGTGCCGAAGCAGTGGAAGGCTTGTCAATGGATCGAAAACCAAGCTCTTTGAATCGAAAGCCAAGACTTCCTTGGAGGCTCACAGCATCTTCAAGATCTTGCACCACGTGCTTTGTTGCGTGTGCCTGTGGAGGTACTCTTGCATGCCCAGCACCTTCTGGGGGCTTTCCCGCGTGGTCCTCCGACGTTGATGTGCGGCTTTGCTGACACGCCGTGGCCTCGCCCGAGGGGTTCTTGCCCTGACGTTTCAGCTTGGGCCTGGAGTCAGGTCTATGTTTCTGATTGTTGAGAACCTGCTGTCAAGCTTGCACAAGGCTTGGAAGCGGGCCATGTACTGAAGCCTATTCTGAGCCTCTGAGCCGCTTGAATCAGGCAGGCTTGGACGCATCTTCTGACGTATTCTCAGCTTTGTGCGGGCATCGCTTGCTTTGCCAGGCTTGTAGTATCTTGTAGTTTTTGCAGTGCTGTGTGTTGAGTTTGCATGAAGTGCAGACAATACTGGAGATCCCGACGTTTCGCCCCTGTGAGACAATGGCTGCTGGACGAGCCCTTTTGCAACTCCCTCTGAGGGAAGCTGCCAAGCGATTGCAGGAGAGATCTGCTTGCTGTTTCCGAGTCTGCTCCGAGGGTGCGGGCGAAGAATGCAGGAGAGGGCTCTTCGTTTGGAATTCTGCGGGCATCGAGCAGAGGAGGTCCGACCCGTGCGAACTTAAAGCGATCTGCGAATAGCTCCCATTCTCTGTCGCAGAACAGGTCTGTGCTGCTGGCAGCACAGGACCCTCCCAGATCATGGGCATGCGCAGAAGTTAGCTGTTGCACAGTTTGCAGGATCGACGAAAAACAGAGTTTGTCTAGGCTCCTGGGATTCGATGAAACAGGCCGGGTGGCACGAAGAGGAAGAGTTTGACCGGAAATCACGAACAATTGTTGTCCAGTGGGTGTCATGTCATAGCACACACACGCAAGCCAGATCTCGGAGGAAAGAGCAAGCCAACGCACTCGGCTTCTCAGCGCTGGGACACGCGTCCTCAACTTTGTTTCCTTTGTGCAACCTTTGCACTTGCGAGTTATCAAGGGTAATCTCACCCATGCGGCCTATTTTGTTCGCGTCGGACTCCCGTCCCCCGGGCATCGGTTGTACCTGGTCTTGGTCTCAACTTCCAGAGCGGCAAAGAGAGAAGCCTCAAAGTCTGGCAGCTGCAATAGGACATCACGACAAGGCACTGCGGCACTTGCTGCTTGCGAGCGCAGGACCGGTTTACCCTGCAGCGCTGCATGCGACGGGAGCTGCTGAGCATCACAGTTTCCTTCCCAGTCGTGAGGAGTTTTCTTGGGCGTTCTCGAAGAGACTCGTTGCCAGGTCTATATGGATCACTGTATCGAGGCTTGCCACTGGCGTCGCCGTGGCAATGCAGGCAGACAAGGGTTAAAGTTAAAACCTTTTTGAGGGAGTTGAGTTGCCTTGCCTGGTTCTTTTCCAGGCCAGAAGCTCCTCTAGCCGTGCGGGGGCCAGCCGCAGCAGCAAAGCGTTTCCGCATAGCGGTGAGCGGACTGAGCTTGTGATTGCGTCAGTCGCGGAACAGAAGGAGGCAGTGAGAGATGCCTTCGAGGTTTTAATCGGCTCTTTGGTGCGTTCCCCCGCAGCCACGGTTTTGCTTCTGGGCCGGCTCTTTGTCGAGGAGGTGCGGTTTTCTGGCAATTGGCTTTCTGAAAGTTCGCAGATGTTTGCAGCGTGAAGCACGTTGCAGGTGCAATACCAAGTCTTCGTACCTTTGTGGCATTCTACAGACTCCTATGGTCGGCATGCAGAATTATCGGTATTCGATGTGATAGCCGTGCAAGTCGAGGTGTACACAGCTCCGATATTCAAATCACCTGGCTGCGACGACGCGATCTCCATCCTCCGTGGCGATTGGATTTCAGCGAAGCTGCAGGCGCGGGCCAGGGGATGCCAGGGGTTTATCAAAGCCAAAGTATCGAGTCCGGTTCGGCTCAGGTGGCCTCCGTAGAGGACGTGATTCTTGAAGAGCACTTCCAGTCCATCGTGGGATCCCGGCACATGCGACAGTGGTTCAAGCTGCGGAAGGCCTACGCCATGATGGAGGAGCGAAGGCCTCACAAGGGACCGAAGGGCATTGCATGCTCTGGCCAGGACCACGAGCGGACCACCGGCCTGAAGTATGATTTGGTGCTTTGTCCCAACAGCAAAGGTTTTCTAGGGCACCGTCTAGAGCACAGGTACTCAAGTTTCGGACGGACGTGGAGCTGGCTTCGCCCATTCGCCTCGCAGATTTCCCAGAGGCCAGGGAGTAATACAACTTTGCGCCTCCTGGAGAGCGGCACCCGCAGATCCTGACCGGTTCGGTGGTCTACAGTGCACACGACTTGGTGTTCTTCTGCAATCGCAAGGTGCAACAAGCATATTTTCTTCTTCGATCACCGCAGAAGACCTTCACAGGTTGCTCATGTCTTACTGAGCGACATCCTGCAGAAGCTCGTCAGTCGCGCTGGGAACGAGAGCAGGCAGCCGGTACGTGTTTCTTGCAGATGGGATCCTGCTGGGCCCCGGCATCTAAAAGGCACCCAAAAAGACACTTCTTGTGGCAGGCTCTTCCCTCTAAACTACGACAGACTCTTGCGTGCGGATGAGGGCAACGCAATGCCACTGCAGGTGCGATGCCGTAGCAACAGCTGGCAGTTGCGTGAACAACGTGGGCCAGCTTGTTGCCAGGTGTTTCCAGACGTACATTCGAGTTTTCGCGCCGCTGTGATTGGCTTCGGTCATTCATACCCAGGCAGGGAAGACGATTTGCAGCCAGCCGCACGTGGGATGCAACTTGCAGGGAATATGGTGAAATGCTTGTGTGGGCCCCGCGTCGTTGTGGTGTGGTAAGATCTTCCGAGCTGCAGCAAGATGCCAGCGAGCTTTCCCAATCTTGCACGCTGCTGCACGGTGCCGAACCTTTGCAGGTTTACGGAAACCTGTGCTTTGGGCATGGGCAGAATCATCCAGTTTCTTCCGCTTACAAAGGGAATGGTTCCCCCATGACAGGACAAGGCTGCCATCCTAGGACCTATTCATCCAAACGAAACGTCCCACAGAGACGCCCAGAGGCACACGAGCAGACAGCCACGCCAGCATTAGCAGAAGCGCCTGCAAGGACATAAACGACGCCAGAGGTCAGCCCGAGAGCCTGCCGAACACGACGACCACTTTGGGGGCACCCTGCAGCAATCATGGAGCTCCGCTGAGCTCGAGTAGATTCATGCATACGCAAAACTCAGCAGGGGGCTTGGCCACCTTTTGGCTGCCCGCACGATGCTTTAAACCGGTCACACCCTGTCATGCGATCTTGCACACTTGGAATGCAGGCACGATCTGCGTTTACAGATTCTTGTTGCTGGGCTTGGAAAGGCTTGGAACACCTGTGTGCCACAGGTCACGAACTCAAGGCAAAGGTCGGATCTTTCGCCCGTGCGGACGGGCGAAGGATTCACAGGGTTGGCCCTTGTCGCGCATTGATTGGACGTGAAGTCGAAGGTTTTCCGGCAACTTGCGTTGTACTGCAGTCTGTCGGGGCTATCGGCTATCGGAAGAAGGCAGGCAGTGAGCAACTTGTGCGAAAGACCTTTCTCGATTCCTCGGCAAGCATGTCTAAAGCAGTATTGTCTAAGCTAGCTATAGCGCAAGCGGACAGGACCAGACCCTTCATTTGCCGGCATGTTTTACCAGTGGCGAGCGGCTCAGTTTTCGGTTCATGTCTAGAGCCTTGGCTTTGGTGTCGGCCTCCTGCTTGTCGGTCACCCCCTTGTTGCCCAATCCGGTGTTCGACCCTCGCCCGAGCCTCTTCCTTGGCCTTCGACCTTTGTCCTTGGACTTTGCATCCTTCGAGCCTGGCCTTGGGCATCTTGGTATGCTTGCCTGTGGCGCCAGTTTTGCGCATGCACGATACACTCGCTGCTGCAGCCTTTTGCATCGCAGACTGTATCCGTGCAAGCTCATTGTGATCAAGGGGGCACAGCGTGCGTTCCTCGGATTCTTCCTTCTTCGGCTCCTCGAGGTCTTTGTGTCCATCCGGGATTCCGTGTGGTTGCAGGTAGACAAGCACCTTAGGCCTGCTGTTAGGAATCGGTTGCTTTGGGTGCAGGCAGGGCGTGCGTGAGCCTCACGCTCAGGGTGCAACACCTCGAGGGATTTTTGGTTGCACTGTGTTGCACTTCAACGGCTTGGCACTCTCACCTTCCGTACAGTGCTAACAAGACCCTTGAGGATGCGCCCAACTCTTCGCGGTACCGGGCCCTCGTGCTTGTCACTGTGCGTGTCTCTGGGCGCTACTTGAGAGCCTCCTCGGCTCCTGGGTGTCTGTGTTCGAGCCCCCATCGCGACCGATGTTTGGAGTTCCTGGAAAGACGCCGAGGTGCACATTGGGAGTGAGGTGCTTGGACGTGCCTGCTTTGGGCGCAGCCGTGTGGCTTCGTGAACATGCCCCGCTGCAGCCGGAAGCCGAGCAACCCGGGCGACAGGTTGTGGGGAGTCCTGGTTGTGGGGTTGTGGGAGTCCTTGCTACCTTGGCGCTCCCTGCGCCTGCTTACTCCTTTACCGGGCGATGATGGCCTGTGGCTTGGCTACGCGGTCTTCGGCGACGGTGTGGCTGTGCCTTAATCACCTTCTACGGGAGGGCGACACTGGGCGAAGTGGTGCAATGCGAGCACGCTCAGCGACAGATCGCCCGAAATTCCAGCACGTCCATGTGGACGACCCTGCTGCCATGATCGACCTTGCTTTCCGCGACCTCGCAAACACCGAGAAAATTTTCCCTCAGTCTTGCTCCTGCTGGGGCTGGCTGGCGCGGTTTTTGTGACACCTGATGGGTTGTGCGGTGGTGGAGCTGTTGCAGCCTATCATCGCGGAAACCCGATTCAGGCCCGACATAGGAACCTTCGTCTCAAGCTTTTGGGAACGGGGATGTGGATTCGCACCAAAAACACAAAACGGCCGTGTAGGGCCCTGTTTTGGAGCCGCTTGCAGCAAAAGAATTAGCTCTGGACTCCTGTCAGCAGACCAACAGCTCGATATCTCCGATGGTTTACTCCGCCAGCGGCGGGGCTGGCAGACCTATTTCCTAGCTGGCTTTTTCAATTCCAGGCTCCGTGTAATTGAATGTTCATTCAGCCCGACCTTACCCGAATGAGTTCGTGCGGTGGTAAAGTTGGCAGCCAGTCAAGCTCCATCGCACCTTTGCATGCCCACGAAAAAGCAAGACCAAAAAGCAAGAACTCAGGACATTTGCTGTATAAGTGTGAGGGCACGGGATTGCAGGATGTGTTGATGTTTGCCATGCCATACGAGTTTGGGCTGCTCGATGCTGCTCGTGAGGCCTTCTCATGCCGGCCATTCGAAAGTTCAGAGCCGACTTGGAGGCAGCCCACAGGCGAAGCGAGAGGGGAGAAGCTGCACAGCGCTGAGGCTTCCAACATCTTTCAGAGAGAAGCGGTGAGTCTCTTGCCTGTGCAACATGTGTGACTAGAGGTGCCAACGGTTTCTGGTCATTGGAGGACCGCTCAATTCAGAATTGGTCAACGAATGAATGTTAACGACCTCCACACTTCTACTGGTGTGGAAGGTTTCGAAGCGACACGAAGCAGTACCAACACTGGAAGCAGACCAATCGCCTCCCACGAGACAACGAAATGTGCTCGATGAGGCTTCGACGCAGTGATTGCTTGTTTGGTGCCGTCACAGTCCTGTCATGAGGCATTGGTTCTATCACGTCCACGCTGCAGAACCGGAAGTACTGATGCGTCTTTGGACCGGAAGCACCATGAAGCTCTCGAAGACAAGGCGAGCTGTCGGACCTTGTTGTCGGCCGCCAGTGCCGTGATTTCGGCCGTTTTCAGGCATTACCACCATTGCAACTGCGAGCCGCCAGAGCCTGGCACTCGGAGTCCTCTACAGCAATGATAATGATGCGAAGCGCGCCTGATTCAGGTGCGTGCCAGCCAGTTGGCCTCAGAAATGGCCGCCGTACCGAACAGTCAATGTCTCACACTTTGATGAGCACTGCTGCATGCCGCGAAAAGACAACCGAGCACGAGCGGCCTATTGAGTAGCATTCCTGCGCCTGGTTCGTACCTTTCGCTTTTGCTGAAGTCCGACTTGTCTGAGTAATTTCCGTTTCCTTTGCTTCGTTGCCAGGTGCACATTGGTGTGACATGCACATGCCTCTTCATGCAAATGTCCAACGTTGATTGACTTTTTGGCAATTTGCATGATGCCCCTCTGGTTTCAGCTTTTGGCTTTTGGTTGCTCGAGAAGGTATTGACAGGCATTTCTTCTTGCCAGTGTGTGCTTTTGCAACTTGAGCACAGAGGTAGCTGCTGGTGTTTGATGGTTCGTACTGCTGGTTGAAACTTTGCTATCTTGATTATTCAGTGCTATTTTGGCATTCGTACACCTCTTATTCCCTGTTGAGGCAACATGATGGCTGAGATTGCCGAGCCTGCACAGCGGCTGCCACCTCCACATCTTTTTCATGCAGCGCATGAGTCGCTGGTGTAAGCTTGGAGTAGCAGCATTGCGGCATCGCCGCTGAAGGTTCGATACGTGGCCATTGTCCCATCAAAAGAGCGTAATTCGCGAATCCGAGGTAAGTTTCATTTCCTTGGTGTGAGTAGGTCGGTTGAGCCAGGCCTCGTGGTCGCACTCGTGCTCCTCATTTTAGCCGTCTTGGGGACGCTGTATGTGAGGAGAAAGCGGCAGCAAGGGGCCACTTGGAGCTGTTTAGAAACCGCGGCCTTTGGCCGATGAGCCGGCATGAGCCTAAGCCCCTGGCCAGGCACGTGAGGTCACAGAGCCGCTCCAGGAAGCATGACCTTCCCTCCTCGCTCCTCGACATGGCGATTAGTGGCTTAGTGCACGCACCGGCGCAACGTGTCTTGCAATGCTTACAGCCAAAAGCAAGGCGGCCTTCAGCCCCAGATCGAGCTAAGCCAGCCGCAGAGAAATTGGAAGTGCACCTCCGCGATTCTGGAAGACATGCATCTTCACGGTTAGACACCAATCGCTCGTTCTGTTTTTCTGCCGCTCCCTTCTCAAGCGTTGCAGATTCAACAGACTTGGCTTTCGGGCTTTTTGGCCTGCACCCAAAAACAGGTTCAGACGCAGCAGCACCTAGCAGCACTTTTACGATGCTGCGCAGGTATGTCCGATCAAGCTTCATGCTACTCCAAGTAAAATGTGCAGCAAATGATGTCACGAAACAGTGGCTCTGCCTGTCGCAAAGTCCTCTCAGCATGTGATCATCACAGACTCTGGGATCCAGTAGTATAGGTATGAAAGATGAGTTGCTTCTTCGACACCCTCCTTCCCTGGCACGCGTGACGGCCGGCAGCTAAGTGTCAAAAAACGCAGAGGATCTTCGAAGGTTTTGGGGAACGAGGTGCATGCGCCGGCGCCGCAACGGAAGTTTGCTTTGCTCGCGGGCTTCGTGGCGGCTCGGCATGACAGCCTGCGTGACTCTTGTGCGCCTTGTGACATGACTGCATCATGGATTGCCAGGCTCTCCATGGGCTTGCGCTGCAATTTTGCATACAGACGTCCGGGCAGGCCTATCAGGTGGAAACCCGCTGATACCGGTATGGACTGAAGTAATCGTCAACGAGTTCTGGTGCCAGGCAGCTCTTGAGCGAGTCCGCAAGCTAAACAGGGAGCATTTCCTCAATGGGACGAAGGAAGAGGCAATGCTGACAGCCTGTGACTCGCACATTACGACTTACGAGTCGGTGCAAGTTTGCGCATGTGCAGATTGACTTAGTCCTTCTATTGCCCATTGTCTCCGTGGGTCTCCGATGTCGGGTTGTACTGTAGCATTTGTATAATTTATCTACTGTGGATGAATAACAACTTGACAATGACGTCTTGGGTTCACTACGCAGCTCTCGGTGGCAATATACTGTCTCAGCCTTGATGCAATGGAACGCAGGACAAGATTCCACAAGAGCAGCTGCCTTCCGAGTGGGCCGGAGGCTCTGGAGGGCTTAGATCGCCTGCAAGGTGTTTTGGCATCGCCCTTTGCCTCTTCTCTCGGTTGCTGTGTGGCACAGCCTGTTCCGAGGCCCCAAATCCGTGGGCGAGCGCATCCCTCTTTGCGACGACGCTCTGCTGCAGTTTCGACGAATGCAATGACTTCCTTTCGCACACACGTCTGAGAGCTCAGGATCTCCCTGCATGTCTTTTTCCATCTTGTCTGCCATTGGAAGGCATCTTGACTTGACACATCGTGCAGAGAGCTTCATGGTGCCTGCAGGTCAGTTTCCGAGCCTCCATGTTGTTCCAACCTGCTCGCAACGTTCGGGAAGGTTTCTATGTCCAGGCAGTTGTTGATGCTTTGGAAGCTGCCGTCTGGGTGTCTCTGCTTCAGAGGTCACTCCGCTGCCGCTGTTCACTCAGACGACCAGTCGCCGGTTGGAACTGCGAGGGATGAAAACATGCTGGCGGCTGACAATCAACGAGGCACCGTGGTCGGCCGGCTTTGGTGCCCTTGAAGTGCGAGCCCCTGCTGCCCGAAAGAGAACGCGGGAGCGGGTCCCGTGGATCCTGTCGGTAACGGTAGGGAGGACGGTCGTCTCGACAGGTTTTGCGAGACGACCCTGCGCCTGACCTTCATCTTCCAGCGCCAGCACTACGAGTGCCTGGAACCGGGCCCGACTCTCCGCTTTCCTCTCGGATGCTCGAGACGGAGCTGTAAGTTGCCAGGCGAGAACGGCACGGATCCCGACGATGAGGCGATTCACGGGTGTTTCTTAGGAGTGGGAATCATTGCATATCATTGCATTGACATGGGAAAGTGGGCCCACTGAAACGGAGAAGAGCGTCAGGTTTCAGGGGTTGGGGGAAATCTGAGGATCAGTTCGTCAGCAGCATTGATTGCGTTGATTGTCAGGAAGCTTGCAGGCAAGATGTTGTAAGACAACGTATGGTTTTCCGAGTCGGTTGGGCTTTCGAGACGGCATGCCGCTCGGTTCTCTTGCGGCCGTGCCAGTTCTGAACCATTACCCAGTCCCGACTGTTTTGGTAGGACCTTTCCCTTTCGACTTGAGCCTCCAGAGCTGTTTCCTTACCAGCTCGTGCCTTCCTCATGTTTGTGGCAGGTCGGTGAGGTTCAGTTGACGCCATGTCCGGTCTCGGAGCCGCTCTCCAAGTACCTGCAGGCCTGCATAGACTCACGAAGCTCAATAAGAGGCGCCGTCTTGGAAGTGCTTTGAGGCCACTGGCATAGGCAATGATGATGCTGAGCATCTGAAGAGTCGCTTTGGCGACAACCTGCTGGAGGTCACCGTTTCGGGTCTCTCTGTGGTGATGCTTGAATGTGGGTGAGAAGGTGGAGCTCCCGAGCTTCTTCCAGTGCTACAAGGCCAGCCGGCTACCGTTGATGGCGTCGCACGTAGCAGCGTAGCAGTCCGTAGCAGGCAGTAGCGTGATTGAAGCGATGGCAGTTACTAGCAGAGGTAAGCCTCGGCTCGTGCTCGGCTGTGTTGGGAGCCAGGAGCAGCTTTTGTCGCCTTTGGTCATCTTCCAGGCACCGCAGAATTGGCAGATCCCTCTCCTTGTCGTTTGCGTTTTCTTGCGCTTTTTTTGCGCTTTTTTGCGCTTTTTGGGCTTGTTGCGCTTTGCTCAGCTTGGCTCAGCTTGGCTCCGTTGAGCCAGGTCTTTGTGGCCCTCATCTGGGCAGCTGACGATTTCTTTGGCTACACCTTGATGCAGTTACTGCCCAAGGCTCAGCTTTTCGCCAGTGGACATGGTCAGCAGCGGGTGCTGCTGGATGCTGTGTTGACCGAAGGCATAAAGGCTCTTGCAATTGGAAACTCGCAAAGAAAGACCGAATAGTTTCGTGCTCTGCCGGGCGGCATAGCCGACCGCATACCAAGAAAACCAGTCGCTCAGGTGGATGAAGTTCTAAATGAATCGTGTTTCATGACATGTCTCATGCAGTGAATGCAGGGAGTGGCATGGCACCCAGGCGTTGCCGCAAGCGCGTGCTTGTTGGACCCAGGTTCATTTTGACGATGGAGTCCACAAGTGTTTTCCAGCGGCTGAAGACGATGAAGATGCTCAACAGCATGGGCACGAAATCTTATGGCATCATGGTGAGCCCTGACCAAGTGTGTGGTGGAGCCAGTGAGAATGTAATTCGCCAGGTCTTCCGAGGGGGATCTTGGGTCGAGAAGAGCCTGGCGCTCGGGCCTGCAAAGACTTCCGTTACGGAGCGGGTCTCGAGGTCCATAAACAAAGTGCGAGTGGGATCGTAACGGTCGGCAGGCAATCTGTGGGCAGCCTTGAGCAGGGGCCTTGAAACAGCCCCCTCGTTTAGGAAGCAGCAATACTCCAACCCGAGCCGCACAACTTCCGAGTCTTTGTGTTCAGCATTTTGGTCTACTCTTTCGTGTCTGATCTTGCCTGGATCCGTCTCGTGACTGGATCGCTGGCTGGTTGAGTCGAGAAAACTCTAAATGCCATGAGGACTCCGGCAGTCTGCCATCGTCTGCCTTGGAGGTTGATGGCTTCTGGTCACTTTTCACCATTTCAGCCTAAGCCAGTCTTGTTTGAAAAGTGTCGCCGCCAACACAAGGATCTGAAGCTTCAATCCGTCCAACGCAAGTCTGATCGGGCTGTAAGCCACCCAAAAGCAGATGCAGCGAGGAGATAGCGAGTCAGTAAACCCAGGGCCGACAAGTGACGGACAAGTTCCACAATGTCCGCTTCAGGAGCCTTCATAGACAAGTAGCAGGTATGAGTAGCAAGAGAGTCCAGGTTTCTGGCTAAGAGAAGGGAGCTGTTGGTTGTCCTTGGGCACTTCAAGCGGGCGTTCTCCGCTTGGGTGCTCGTGCTGCTCCTTGGCCTAAGCCGTCATCGCGCCTTGGGTGAGAGCTTCGAGTCTCGGGTGCTATTATTAGCCGTATTACAAACCCAAGACATCGGAAATGCAATTACTTGCGGGGTTTCGCATTGGGAAGGAATTGCATGTTTTGAACAACAAACGGTCGCCACTTCAGTCATGACGGTGGATCGTTGCCGTCGAGTAGCCTAGTGCGCACTGGGAGATGCAGAGGCACGTCCGATCTGGTCCCCGGTGACCTCATTGAGCTGGTGACGGTCTGCTGCTGCGTCAGCCTTGGGCTTTACAAGTTGCTCCTGTTGAGCAGGTTGCTCGTCAAGAAGGGGCCGCTGACAAGGCCCGCGATCCAACCTTTGGAATAAAAGCCATGTCTTTTGACTTTTGGCATGCGGTTGCGAACAAGGTTGCGCCGGACATCGTGCCGTGCGACTGCGTGCTAATTCGGGGCGAGGCTTGGCAATGGCTGCTGCCTTGGCGAGCGAACTGCAAGCCTGGTAGGCCGTTGCAAGCGAAGCCAGCCTGACTGGAGAGTCTGCGCCGCAAATGAAGGATGCTTTGGTTCTCGAGGAGTGCTCCGCAGTCCATGGTTGTGGGGATGTGTGGGGAAAGATCAAGAGGGTGATCAAGTCGAAGGTGGCAACAACTGTAAGTCGCAATGAAGCCTCACCAGCCCCTGTTGACAAGTCACAGGTTCCGTGCATCTATTGACTGTTGGTGACATTGGTGCCGGTGCACGGCTTGGGTCTCGCACAACCGTGGACCAAAGAGTCCCCTAGTTGCCCGAGCCTGGTTCCGCTCTCCGATCGCAGCATCTGGGTCCTTGAGGCTTCAAGTGGAGGGAGCTAAACCGCTCGTCATTTCTACAGGCCAGCCTGTAATTATGCTTAAGCAAGGATGTGCAATCCTGTGAATGCCAGATTTACTTCCCTGCTCGTTCTTCCTGAGATGCCGTTTCTTGGAGTTATTTTCCGGTGCCTGCTGTTTCTTTACCTTTGCTGTCCACTCGCCGGCTAAATAGTGCCTTCAGCCAGTCCACCAGCTGGATAGGAGCAAATGGACTTGCTAGATGAAGGTTGTTTTTCCGATTTCTGCCTTCGTGCTTCTGGCGAAGCCGCGGTTACCAGCCCTTGTGTTGCCACGGGTCTCGATTGCATCCGACTGACCCGCTCCTCGTACCATCAGTTGCTTGGACGAACTGGCTGATTTGGAGACCTCCTTGCTCTCGTTTTTCAGTCATGTGCATGCAGAGCCACTACCGACCGTCATCGTACGGCATGGTTTTGATGCTCCCCTTCAGGATCCTTCAGGTGATCTCAGGGGGAGGCTACTGGTGGCTGCTGTCGGCTGTCGTGTCCCATGGCAATCAATCTCCACCCAAACGAACAGTGTCTGTAGTAAAAAACTTGGTCAAACAGGATCTCATGTACCTGCCGTCAGGACAGAAGCTTGGATCTGCAAGGAGCAGATCGTGTCCACTGCTTGTTCTCAGGCGCCCACGTGGCAGTAGCAAGCTCATCAGCAGGCCGTGCTCGCAATGCTAGGCACCCGTATTGTACGAGCATCCGCAGGAAGCAACAAAGAAGCGCTGCCCCTTTTTTGGTTCAGCTTTGCGTTGGAAACCAATACAGTAAACCTGAAGCTGTCAACTCAGGTGGATCTGGATGCAGGCGTGGGGCCTGAATGCAGCTGCTGCTTAAGAGTCTGCTTGCGTCCATCGGCGAAGCATCGACAGGTGGTGCTCCTGCAGCGTCACAGGCCGACAACATCCGACATGATCGCCTGTATCTCACGTGTAGCGGCGTAGCGGAGGTACCGGCAACTCCAAATGGAGGCAGCTTGGTTTTTGTGGTCAGTGGCCTAGCGCCACGAGCATCTCGTCCAGGCGAAACGACTTGCTTTGCTGGTTTCTCATGGACATGCCGATTTGCATTCACACTGAGGCTCGAACAGGATTTGCATCCTCGCAGGGGCAGCTTCTTCAGATGATCGAGTTCTCGCAGGACAAGGTGGTATTGGATTCGGCGAGGCGGTCATGTGAAAAGTCGGCAATCTAGTGTGCAGGTCTCCGGAGATACCAAGGAGGCCAGTCTTGCATGTGTTCATGGGGACCGCGCACGCTGGCACAGACCCTGCAGGTAATCATTGCTTTGTTGATCCTGCTGGGCTTTGCTCTCGTCGCTGCAGGTCCCAGGGGACATGCTGGGTCAAGTGTAAAGCAAGATTGGGAGATCTCGCAGGCTACGTTCTGAAAGTTGGTTTGGAGAAGGGCGACAAAACCCCGCACGAGCTGCTGATCAAGTCAGTTGCCGAGACGAGACGGAGAAGAACACAAGTCAAGGCCAATCTCAGTGACAAATTGAGGTGCGTACTCATCCTTACGGCTGTGGTGCCAAAGCAGCTGCCGATCCAGACAGCCATGGCGGTCAATACGGTGCTTCCCTTTGATCACTTGTCAAAGGCCAAACTTGTGACGTCGTGTCGTGACAGGCCCTGATGGCCCTCTCTCGGACGGGAGTCTACTGCACTGAGCCATATCGAGTGCCTCTTGCGGGCAAGGCATTGGGCCCTTCTCATCTGACCAGCCCTGGTTCCGATCCCTTCCCGGATGCACATTGGCAGTTGACACATTGCCTTTTCGACAAGACCGGCACTCTCACCACCGACACTTTGGTGCCTGTAGGCTCACAGAGCCCCGTGTTGCTTGCTCACACTTCTGTTTCATGTTGTTTGATATCGTCCAGCCCAGAATGTGCTTGACGAAGGCGTGGTAAATGCCAGCAGCCAGCCTGAGAAGGACGGCCACCAACATCCTCCGAAGGCAATTCAGCAGTCGAAGCTAAGACCAGCGGGTTCGAAATTCAACTCTCAATTTCACAAGGTGAAGGTCTCCGATGCAGATGCAGCAGCAGCACTTGTACTGGCGGCTTGTCACTCCCTGGTCCCTCGCTTGAAGGTGATCTGGAGAATCCTTCTGCAGTGAGGGTCAGAGAGTTCCCAGGTCCACGTTGATGGCAAGCTTTCAGGAGATCCCATTGAGGCCTCAGCGCGCTTCCACGTTTCCATGACACTTTACCGCGTGATGTGAGGTCGCCGCTCTCCAAGGCGTTGGTTGGGCCTATGATTCACAGGAAAGAAATTCAGCTGTCTCGGATGGCTTCTCGCAATTCTGCCAGAGAGGAGGAAACTGCCACGCCTGCGCAGATTCCAGCGAGCACCTCAGCATCTGTTCCTAGAGTCCTAGTGAGTGCGCGGAAGTGGGTTCTTGCTTGACAGCCAGTCGATTCGAGGATAGTGATAGCACCGATGCCAGCACCAGCAGTCGTGCATATCTTAGTTGCTTTGGGACATGGCCTTGTGTAGCCGGCCCCTCTCTCTCGCTCTCTGTCCCTCTTACTCGCTCTCTCACTTTCTCACACAGAAAGTCAGACTACGCCGTCAGCGGGGCTTTCGACTGTAAGACGCCGTCAGCGGGGCTTTCGACTGTAAGACGCAGCCAGCGGGGCTTTCGACTGT
The DNA here is from genome assembly GCA_905231915.1 of Symbiodinium necroappetens. NCBI lineage: Eukaryota > Dinophyceae > Suessiales > Symbiodiniaceae > Symbiodinium > Symbiodinium necroappetens. The sequence goes on along the minus strand of CAJNJA010025153.1, from coordinate 9,696 downwards.
AAGACATCTGCCAGGTGCTGGCATCCACCGCACACGGATTTTGCAGCCTATGCCTCGGCAAACAGCCGTTCGGTTGCCAAGAGACTTCGAGTTCGGAGCTCCAGCAAAGTACTGAGGCGTTTCCATTTCGCTTCGCAGCTGCAGCGAATGGCTGTGGTTGCAGAGGCCGACGGACCTGCCGGATCATAGCGGCTTCATAAGTGGACCTTCTCGGATACGTTGAGGAGAAACCGAGCTAACGCAGCAGCGTGTCCAAGCCGTGGCGCTGATGTAACATGTCTAACTTGCATCGTGGCGCCAGGTCTCTGGTACTGATGGTACAGCTGTGAACCTCAGCATGAAAGGCCGGTGCTCCATCGAAAGCGGACCAAACAGACTTGTCTGTGACCAAGAGGAGGTGGCGGCAACTATGTCCTCGTCAAAGGGTCGCCGGAGGTGCCAAAGAACAACGTATAACAACGTGTCCATGAGATCCATGAGAAATCAAGTGGAAGGCCCTGAAGCCACTCCTGGCTGCAAATGCTGCGCCGGGGCCGGGCCGATTAATACTTGTGAGCGTGTGATGCAGCATACCATGTTACCGCCGATACCGTCCCCACTCTCTAAGCAGCCTTTGTATCCATGGCGAAGGTGGTACGACAGATCTCACTTGGACTTAGCAGAGCGTGGTCTCCGGGATCTCCTCGCTTGTTTGGCGAGCGCGCTTGCATGCAGACGCCAAGCCGCAGCCGCCAGGTCCTCGCTCTGGCATTCAGGCAGCTGCCGGCGGGGCAGGAAAAGTTGACACGGGAGGAGGCACGGAGAGCAGAGAATTGCGAATCTGTCGCGCTCGCATGCGCCGGCTGCCAGGCAGAGCGGGAGCTCGAGTTTGCAGGCTTCATCGCCTTCGAGTGCCTCGTCCGAAAGGACTCTGGGCTCGTCGTTGGAGCTCTTCAGGAGTCTGACCACAAGGCCCATGCCAGCTCTTGCCTGCCAGTCTCCAGGCTCTCTGATCTGAGAAATCTGACGCATGCAGGTCATTATGGTGACCGGCGACTCGCCACTGACGGTCCCTTGTCTCCGGAAGTGACGTACTGGAAACGTGACGACAACGCCCTGGCTGCGAGGCGCTTCACATCGCGCGGACTTGCGGCATCTCCCATCCGCATCTGCCTGGGCTGCTCCTGTCACTGCAGGCACGCTTCATGAACCAGGTTCCTCACTTAATACAGTGCCAAGAACGGTCCTGCGTTGCTGAAGGCCGGAAGCCCATCTCCTGCATGGGCTGTGGCCACAGGCCAGGATTGCCGTACGTACATGCTGCAGAAGGTGAGGTGCTTGCCTGTGCAGGTGATCGCTGTGGTGATTCCATCCCTCTCACGGTTGACGGAATCACGAAGCTGGCGAACGAGTACGCCCTCATGGCGACAGGATGATGCTTCTGCAGCCTCACGTTTGCTTGCATCTTGTTGCTCGTATGCCCTGCTTGCTGCACTCATTGTGAAACTTCCTCACCGGATCGGATGTCCCGACGTTTAGGCACGTTTAGGTCTGTGACTGCACGTTCGTTTCGTTTCGTTTCGTTTTAGTCGTGACTGAAGTGCTTTGCTTGGAGACAGATTGCCATGTCGAGCTGGACCCACAGGGACAATCCAGTCATTTTTACGAATATTTATCCTTTTGTGTGGTGCATTCAGCCTCCCTCTCTCTCTCTCTGCACAAGTCCGGTCTACGTGGCGGTAGGCCTAGTTTCCAGCGGTGACCACAACCCTTGTTAAGGCCGGGCTACGGCAAAAAGGGAAACTGTCAGTTAGGCCCGGTAATGTGCCCACCAGCAGGAGTACAAGCCCTTCCCCGATGCCTTTTCTATTGTGCTGTCGAAGTCACAGGAAGACCTGTTTGCCGTGTCGCCCCTCCGCTGTCCAGCTCACAAGAAACCATCCTTGCGTCATTTTGTGGCTTCACAGGAGAGGCGTTGGACGCGGCCGTTGCCGTGGAGCGATGCCCTTGTTGAGGGCGCATGCCGGCGTTGTACGACTGCATTCGCTATCAAGCAAGGCCTGCCCTTTGGGCAAAGATTGATGACATTCGAGTCTTCGCCAGAATGACACCGCAGGGAAAGGCGCTTGTGGCAGGCAACATGTTTGCCACTACAGGATCGGCTGACCATCCTTGGACAGGCCAAGATCATCGAAGAGCTGCAGAAACAGTCAAGGCCTCCACAATCCAGTCCCACTCGCAAGGTTGCATGTCGGCTATGTGTGCATTCTGCGGCCAGGCACGTACTCATGTGCGGAGACGGCGGCAACGATGTGGGTGCACTTAAGCAGGCGGAGATTTGCTGAGTGTGAAGTCAGGGTGGTGTAGAAGAGGGCAGACTGAGGCAAGCTTGCAGTTGGGCCGGGATTTGGGGGAAGGCCGGGTGGGCTTTAACATGCCTTTGAGCGATGGGGGTGAGAGGATCGAAGGATCCTGTGGTCTCGGCAAATCAGACGTGCGCATGGTATGATCCGATGACTCTTCTGCTCCTTGAACACTGAATTTTGCTTTTGTGCGGAGATGGCCGCGAAACTTGCCTGCAAGCTTCACTGCGATCTAGGGCGCATCTTAGGGTGTCTCGGTGTCTCTTCACCGCCATCAAGTGCCCGCATACTCTTTGGGGAGCCTAGGAGGGCTGGGAGCAATTGGGATCCGCGACGTTGGCTTGTGTTGGGGTGGTTCTGAGGGGGCAGGCACGACGGGGACGATGCTGTGTGCACTACATCTTGTTGTCTCGAAGCTTTCTGCTGCAAGTCGTCGACTCCAGGCGGATGCTGGTTTGGCGCTGCTGGCTGGCTATGGCAATGCCGGAGGCTCAGGCATGCACTCTAGCACAGTAGCTGTGGCAAATTCCTTCACTCGCGGTGCGGGTCAAGGTGTCCGCAGATCTGTCTGATGTGTCTCCAGTGTGATAGCTCTTTTGATTCAAAGGCGTTCGGAGTATCCTTGTTGTGTGAGCTTCGCAATCTTTCACTGTGCCTGGTGTTTCAACTGGTTTCAGCCTCTATGTTGGTTACGCTATGCCACTTGCTTTCACTCGCTGCCTAGACAAACTATGTTTTGCTGTTTGCAGCCGCATCCAAAGGTGAATACTGCAGACACCAATGACATCGACAGTCCGTCTGATGCAAATGCCGTATGCGACAAGAAGGCTCCCTGCTATGATCTCCTCTGGTTTTCTGCGGCGGCTTGGAGAATCGCGAATCGCTTCCGAGGCCGAGGAAGCCTTAAATAAGCAAGACGCGGAAATTGCTAAACGAAACAGACGAGCTGCCAAGGACCCTTTGGGATGCGAGTTTTCTAGTTTGCTCTGGTTTGCCTGATGCATCCTGATGCTGTCAGGACAGGCAAGCCTTCTTGTGGGAAAAACAGAAGGAGCTTTCGAATCACCAGAAGGAGTGGCTCGAAGAGGAGATGCAGGTCGCCCCAGCTGCATCACCTCGCGCAGTCTCAGTCTGCGAATCTCAGGCACGCGCAAAGAACGGTGATACTGGCATTCTCGCGCAGGCCACTAGAAATTTTTGGGTGAAAGGGTGATCGCGTGCAAACCGTTACTCAGATGGGAGCGATGAAGTCATCCATGGGACGCTACACGGAAGAGCTGAAGAAGGTCATGAAGGACTTCAGCCAACAACGCTTCCATTCACTTCCCCTAACCCCTGGAAAATTTCTAGCTTTTCAGACATGGCTCAACAGCTTGTTTGCTTACGCATTAGGCATGAAGCAGTCCGGCACAAGGGCTTTTCATTGTTTCGCCATGCTTCAGAGGAATATGACAAGACTCACGGCAACGTTTACGAGTCTCGGCTTGCATCTTCGGATGCTGGCAGTGGACATGCAGCTCGGCACAACTCAAACTCGATTCCTGGACGCAACAGATACCAGGATCCGACCGAAAAGGAGAAACAGAAGCAGAATCCTACTGCTGTCAGCGCCCCGTTGCCGTGGATCTGCAATGGCTTGTGGCAAATAAATACCATGCAGGCTTTGGAGGAAGCTTCCGGTGGACTGCCCATGGTCAGGCCTGTGTGAGAGCCTGGTGTCTCGTCTTGCTGTGCAGCACTTTGATTAAAGCTCTGTGTTTTGTTTGCAACATTGATTGTTCGGAACATGAAGATATAAATGCCCCAAACTAAACAAAAACGCGCACACGCCCGCCCGCCCGCCTGCCCGCACGCCCGCAAGCCCGGCGGATCACGAATGCATGCCTGTACAGGCCCGGCCAGCACGTGCAGCAACGCAAGCGTGCCAGGCACACATGCACTGCAGGCCTGGAGATGCGTCCATTGCCGCACCATTCACGTCCAAGGCCACTGGCGTGTGGCTTTAGTCAGCAGAGCTGGATGACTTTGTCGAAACTTGGTTGCCGCAGGCGCCTTCCGTCAAGAACTGTGTCGATTTAATTCGACAAGGTCGGTGCACCCTGCTGTCGGTCAACATCTCAGTCCGAGCACGAAGGAAAATTCAGACCCTAAGTGCAGTTAGCCATGGCTTAGGCCCTCCAGCAGCAGCAAATCATGATGTCCTCGCCTCAATGAGCTTTGCACATGGCTTGTCCCGTCCAGCACAGCAGAAAAGCATGTCAAAGGCTGAACTGCATTATCAACGCCTACGTGCTCTCGGCACTGTCCTTAGAAGGCTCTCGCACATCGGAGAGGCCAGGCCGAGAACCGCTGGCACGTTGGTAAGCCAAGTGTACATCCTGGCGCGGGGCACGGAGGCAGTTGATGGCTTCTTCCTGGCTGCTGACAACAGCATCTCTTGCGTTCACATATGCCTCACCATGCCACTCAGCTCTCTTATGGGCAGTTCTTGTACGCTGAGCCTCACAAGAAGCTGATTCCGGCTGCCAGTACGAATAGCAGTCGATGTTGACGGTGTTGGATGCTTGTTGACTTGTCATTGTCATGCTGTCGTCGTTTGGCTCTTTCGCCACTTCTTCTGACCGAGGTGATCGTATGCATCCTGTCCGTCCTCTGCGGTCACTTTTTCACCCAGCCGTCTTCTTCTCCATGCTTGGACAGGCCGAATGCGACATCGCCAGCGTGAAGCAGCCATAAACAGCCATCAACTTCCGTCACATCCGGATTCCCTGGTGCATAACTGAACTAGGCGCAGGGTGCAAGAAGCCTTTGCAGAGAAGATTGCCAATGGTCCGTCCATTGGGCCCGTACGAACTAGTCGGCACATGTCGGGCTGCCTAGAGTCCTAGACCGTCCTACAAGCTTCTGGCGCCACGAGACAAACTTGACTCTCCTCTAGGGACCAGTTGCAGCATAACGAGCGGCTCCGTCATCCTCCGACCCAACCCGCGCAGTCCGCAGGCTGCGATACACCTTTTCTGCATGGTCCATCTCTCAGCTCGCATTGTTCATGTGCGCCAGTCACCGGTGATGATTGACAGGTCGCTGCCGTCAAAATGGCAAGAGCGGCAATGGAGGAAGACTCACCGGAAAGACTCGCAGGCTTCGCCGTGCCTCGCCGTTCTGCTTCTCAATGCAGGTGTCTCCTGCAACAGCTTGGCGCTATCTGGCACTTGTTCAGGCTGGTCTGGGCCGTCGTTGAAGGCCGGAACATGGCCCTGACCGTTGTCTTTGCTGTCGTTGCCGTGTGATGAGACGTTTTGCCCTGAAGAGGATGTATCAGAGTTCTGGAAGAGAGAGAGAGCCAGACGGCGTGGTTTGATTGAGCAGGACCGAGTCGTTGGAGTCCATGGCCGAATTATGCCGAGTTCATACAGCTTTCAACAGGAGGAAGAGGAGGACTGGACCACGTATGCTTTGAATATGTGGCAGCAGCCGTTCTTGCATCGATCTCAGTCGGACAGAGAGAAGAACAGGAAGCAAAGACAAACATGCGCATGAGAAGGCCAAACCTTATGAATACCGTGGTGTTTTTGGTGGAGACAGCAGCTGGCTTAAATGACAGCACCGTCTGCCATGGGCCATGAGCCTTCTCCCATCAGGCGCAGACCGTCGCCATCCTCTTCGTGAACTACAAGGTGCAAATCTTCCCCATGGCTCCTGGGGTCAAAGTCGGCGCTCTTTCAGGGCCAGCCGTGGATGAAAGGAGTTATGGAGAACCGAGCTGGCACCTCAAAGAGTGGGCTTGAAGAAGACAGCGAGAGCAGCATCCTGAGAAGCATGCTGATCCTGCCCGAGGCTTTGTTTCTCTCAGTGGTGGTCGTTGCTGGAAGCGTAGCTGCAGCAGCGCCCCAGCCTCGGATTACATGTTGCAACAATGATCTGGAATGATCGTGGATTCAATGCTTCGATGCTGCACTGTCTTCAAAGACCAAGTTGTTCTGCTGGTGATGCTGTTGTGAAACCCCGCGATATTTACAGTGTTCGAAAGATGAAAAAGGCTCCTGGCACCTGAGGTGGGAGTTCCAGCCGCACCTCAATGCCTTGATTCACTTGTCTCCTTTTCCGAATGTTCCTTGTCAATGACATGCCAGCAAATGTCAGCAGTCAAAATAGCATCTGCTTCTCTGTCAGGACCAGTTCCGCTGGCAAGTCATGGGCCTGGTTGGCATGACGCTCGCGGGCACCTTCATTTGGGACAGGTTTTGTGTCTATCTATTTGCAAGCGAGATCTTCAAGGCCCGCGCCTCACCCAACCCCAGCGGCCCCAGCGGCCTAGCGGGGGGGGGGCCCTTGTGGCCACGTTGGAGGCCATGGTGGACTCTGCCAAGAAGACAACTTTTAGAGCCGACATTGTGCCAATCTTCTTCACGGTCTTGAAGGCACCGGGATGGCAGGGACAGAGTCGCAGAAATGCATGGCATGGGCGCCTGGCACTTTGGAGGTCATGGCCTGCTTCCTGGTCCTCGGTACCGGCAACTTGCTCATGGCTGGCTTGGCCTTCTGGATGTTCTGCCCTCGCTAAGCTGCACCCTTAATCACCCGCCGGCCGCAGACTCCTGAAGGTATCGCCGCCATTCGCAGGAAGCTGACGAGTAGCCGCACATCGCAGTGCGGAGGTGGGCACGAGATGCGCACGGCACTCGCCATGGCTAGTGCGTGCTGGTGTCGCATGGTGCTGCAAGGTCGATACCTTTGTTCTTCGCCGGACCCCTCCCCTTGCAGATGCGACATTCTCGGTTGTTCAGTGCCGCAGGGGTGTTTTTTGTCTTTGCATCAGTTTACATGATCGACGGATGCAGGCCATCCTTCGATGCTCCGCTTGGCGGGTTAATGAATCCAGATGGTGGGTGATCTAGGTATCAGCCACTGCCTAGCTCTGACCTCTTCAGCAGCGTCAGAAACAAAAGTGCCGTCTGCCAGCACAGCTGGAATGTGAGTGCAGATCCAGCTCAGTTGCTTTCGCGAATGCGTTGGCGAGCATGAACCCGTGCAAGTCTGTGCACGTGACACCCAACCTAGTGGGGAGATAAGGGGAGATGTAGGAACGCAACAGCTGCACTTCTAAACTTATTACTTAGTAGTGCTTGTGCTTTCTCAAGCGATTCTCATCTGGCCGCGTGACACAGGCGCTCAGCGGTTTCATCCAGCAAGCATCCAGCCCTCATGTTTGATCGTTTGTTGCATTCGACGAGAAAGTCTTATTGATCAGTAAAGCACGGTTGTAAGTTGTTGTGGACCGCATTCGTGCTTTGTAAAGCCCTAGTCATGCTAAGGTCCCACCCTCTTCGTTGGCAACCAACTATGCTCACGGGTAACCCCCCCCTGCATGCATATCCAACGTACTATTAATTGAAAGTGTTGCCATCTGCGACAACATATGTATGGAGACAGTCTAGTTAAGTGCTCGGCGGAAGTTTATCCAATCATAACCAACGTGCATGCATGCACATGGACGGGCGGGCGGACGAGTCTCCGAAACTATAAATGGTGGTGGTTCGGAGGGCTCGCCGTGCCGAGCCAGATATTTCGATTCTGTTTGTACGCACGGCACAAAGCAGAACGAGTCGGACAGTGCATAATCGAGGAAAGAACAAGCACAACCTCACACTCTGTATCCTTCGCTCAAAGGCCACTATGTGTCAATCACCGCGTGTGAACATGTCGACCGACCAGCTCCACTTGCGCTTCAGACAAAAGAATACTTAATGAGCATGTTTGCCTGATGCAACATCTTTCTCCCACATGCAGCCATGACTGGGGTGTGTAAAAGCGCGAAGATGAGCGAATCATCTTCGAAAACATATCTTATCAATCCAAGTCTACCTTTCTTCAGGCAACTATTGACAAGGCCGCACAAACATCGGCCCATTCTGTATTTAAACGTATTGCTGGGTAGTGCAACGGCAACGCAATCATGTGTCGATGAATGGCTCGTGGCCTCCACAAGAGCGAGGCGAACGGTCAGGGGAGTTGTTGCAGGGGAGTTGTTGTGTTGTTCTTGTTGATTGTGCAGGATTGTAAACGCTTCGCGTCGTCCGCCTTGCAGATGCAGGGCCCGAAAAGACCACGAATATGGCTGCGGGGCGCGAGGGTCGAAGGGGGCCGGGGCGGGGCAGAAAGGGTGCTGGGGGGTGGGTTGCCGGGTGGGTCGGGCAAAAGTCAGCAGCTGCAAAACTGTAAGCAGTTGGCACAGTTTTCAGGTGGGGGCTTGGAAGCCAAAATCATTTTTTTTCGTTGTTATGGGGGGAGGTTGGTCATCAGGGAGGGGATGAAGGTTCAATGGAGTCAACCTCTCACCATCTCTGACCGCTTCGGCCCAGGCCGAGACGAGATTATACTGTAGAGTGCAGATGAACCCCGCAGAGGCTGTTCAATCCACTTAAGTCCTCAGGAAGACGCTTTTGGAGAGGACGACGGAGAGGACGTGTACCAGTCTCAGCAGAAGGTGATGACATACCGTTTTTCCAGCGTTCAGCTGTAGCGAACCCTCATCACAGACAATGTGCCAGGTCAGTCAACGACAAGGCCCAGACATTTGTTTCTGTTGCAGCTGTCATGCATCTTTCGGTTGGGGTTGGGCTGACAAGAGCTTACAAGCAAGGGGAAAGAAGATCTTGCAAGGCACATGTGTCAAGATCCAAAGACAAGCCCAGCAGACGCCGCAGCCTCTGCCATCAGTTTTTTCCAGCACGTTGTTTGGGTTGACCGTCGTCAGGGCGCGACAGCGTCACAAGTGCGACCCTGGGCTTCGACGACTCAGATGATTTCTGTGCGCCAACTTCTCTGCAGGTGCGTAACATATGTAGCATAGTTTGCGGATGCGACATCTTGCTTTCATGGACATTGGTGCAGAGCCGTCATTGGAAACTCGTTTCTGACAGTATACTGCGGTGTTTTTAGCCGTGGGCGAGGAAGGATGGTTTGTTTGTAGGCCCCGTGCAGGAACATCGAGCTTGCTGTGCTTCCAGTTCGGTACTCCTTGAATGTTACTCGAGTGTGTCTTGAGTGCAGCAAGTCTTTGACCGCGTAGAGCCTCCAAACGTTTCTAAGCCGTGGGTTCTTTGAGCATCCATGCACCGACGAAGTGTTTAGCTGGAGGGTTGTTCTGCTGCTTTCGCGTGTAGCCCGAACTTGCCTTTAAGCACCGTTACGCCGTTGCTCGCTTCGCAGCATATGTAATTTTAACGCTACGCCGCCCGCCTCGGCTACTGAGGGGCAGAGGGCACGGGACACACGGCGGTAGCGTTGGTGCATGTCCGCAGCAGAAGCCCAGAGCGCACCAACAGCCTCTTCAAATGTTACCTGCCTGTTA